>CM040825.1:44149656-44219656 GCA_022828995.1 Vimba vimba
AATAAAGGTTTTCAGGCTGAATGTGTTTAACAAACTGCCCGTGTGTGTGTTTGTGTGTGTGTGTGTGTGTGTGTGTGTGTGTGTGTGTGTGTGTGTTTGTGTGTTCAGAGTGCTCCTGCAGTTATGTCGGGTCAGTCAACAGTGTGTGTAACCAGCTGACGGGTCAGTGTGTGTGTCGCGCTAACGCTGAGGGTTTAGCGTGTGACCGTTGTGCTGCTGGTTACTGGAACCCGTCGTCGCCCAACGGTTGCCAGCCGTGTGACTGTGACCCCATCAACGCCCGCAGCGCCACCTGTGACCAGGTACACACATCACACACACACACACACACACATACACACATACAGGAGGTTCTTACGTGTGTTTCCTCGTGGTTTAGCGCACGGGTCAGTGTGTGTGTCGTCCTGGCATCGGGGGCCGGACTTGCAGCGGTTGCCCTGACAACACGTACGGAGATCCGCTGATTGGCTGCAGACGTGAGTGTTTCCTGCCGACACAACGTTCATTCATTTCACACATCAACAGCTCACCGTATAGTTAGCTATAGTTAGCTAGTTAGCTATAGTTAGCTAGTTAGGTATAGTTAACTAGCTAGTTAGTTAGTTAGTTGTTAATTAGTTTGTCAGTTTGTTAGTTAGTAAGTTTGTTAGTTAGTAAGTTTGTTAGTGAGTTTGTAAGTAAGTTTGTTAGTTATTTAGTAATTAATAAGTTTGTTAGTTATTAAGTTAATTAGTTAACAAGTTAGTAAGTTGTTAGTTAGTTAGTAAGTTAGTTTACAAATTAGTTAGTTAGTTTGTTAGTAAGTTTGTTAGTCAGCTAGTTAGTAAGTTAGTTAGTTTGTTAGTAAGTTAGTTTGTTAGTAAGTTAGTTAGTTAGTAAGTTTGTTAGTCAGCTAGTTAGTAAGTTAGTTAGTTTGTTAGTAAGTTAGTTAGTTAGTAAGTTTGTTAGTCAGCTAGTTAGTAAGTTAGTTAGTAAGTTTGTTAGTCAGCTAGTTAGTAAGTTAGTTAGTAAGTTTGTTAGTCAGCTAGTTAGTTGATAATTAGTTGGCTAGTTGGTTGGTTATTTAGTAAGCAAGTTAGTTAGTTGTTAATTAGTTTGTTAGTAAGTGAGTTTGTTAGTAAGTTAGTGAACAAGTTAGTAAGTTAGTTAGTAAGTTTGTTTGTTTGTTAGTTAGTTAGTTAAAAAGTTAGTTAGTTGTTAGTAAGTTTGTTTGTAAGTTTGTTAGTTAGTAGTTAGTTAACAAATTAGTGAACAAGTTAGTAAGTTAGTTAGTAAGTTTGTTTGTTTGTAAGTTAGTTAGTTAAAAAGTTAGTTAGTTGTTAGTAAGTTTGTTTGTAAGTTTGTTAGTTAGTAGTTAGTTAACAAATTAGTTAGTAGTTAGTCATTTGTTAGTTAGTAAGTTAGTTGTTAGTTAGTAAGTTTGTTTGTTTGTTAGTTTGTAAGTTAGTACGTTGTTAGTAGGTTAGTTTGTAAGTTAGTTTGTAGGTTAGTTAGTAAGTTAGTTATCAAGTTAGTTAGTTAGTTAGTTAGTTAGTTAGTTAGTTAGTTTTATTGTCCACTAGGTGGAAATTTGTTTTTGGCTAAAGACATCAACACAACAACCTAGAGACAGAGAAAACAAAATACATTTAATTTAATTGAACATTTTAGCATATAATGTATGTTTTAAATATGCAATTTCATTTGTTATTAATTTAATATTCATGTTATATATAGCTTTATATAGCTTTATTTATTGTGTTAAACTGCCAATTTAACATTAAAATTTTATACAATTTTTCAATTATTTTGTTTATATGTGAAATTTAATTCTCATTTACTGTTTATTCAATATTATAATAATATTTTAATATGATTATAAGTAATTTTTTAGTCATGTTATGTCATACAATTTAATATTTATATTCATTTTTAGTTTTATATTTATTTCATATTTATTCATTTAATGTATATGTTGTGTTTGAAACAATGTAATACTGAAAGTGTCCTGATGGTGTGTGTGTGTGTGTCAGCGTGTGACTGCGAGCGTTCGGGCACAGAGTCGGGCGGTTGCGATAAACGCACGGGCTTGTGCCGCTGTAAACCCGGCATTACCGGCCCTCGCTGTGACGTCTGCGCCCGCGGCCACTGCGCCAGTTTCCCAGAATGCCCGGCCTGCCCGTCCTGCTTCTTCAGCATGAACACGCGTCTGCAGGAGCTCACGCTCAGTCTGGAGCGTCTCTCCAACTCTCTGCTGTCCTCTAGTGGACGACCGACGTCTAGCGACTCGAGCCGCAGGATCCACACACTCCAGGACACACTCGCACTGATCCAGGAGTCCGTGTCTGTTCCCCCGCAGTCCAGCCGCGCCCTGACCGAAGCCCTGCAGAGACTCAACACGCTCCGGTACACACACACACACACACATACACACTAACCCGACCCCTAAATCTACCCATCACACACACACACACACACACACACACATATTCACACACACATATTTACACACACACACACATACACACTAACCCAACCCCTAAACCTACCCATCACACACACACACTAACCCGACCCCTAAACCTACCCATCACACACACACACACACACTTCAACTAAGCTTCATCAGTGGATTTAAACATGAGCTGCTGTGGCTCTGCTCCTCCAGGTCCCAGATGAAGGGTGTTGCTCTGCCGTCTCAGCCTCAGGACCGACAGCTGGAGCGAGAGCTTGACGAGCTGCAGTCGCTCCTGTCGTCTCTCAGTTTGCAGTACTTCAGCCGCAGAGACGCCTTCACCAACGCCGCCGGATCCACCAACGCCAGTGCGTATCTGTAGCGTATGATTCTTGATTGATCATTCTGTAGCATGATCGCTAATTAGCGTTGGGTGTCGTTTGAATTTTAACTATTCCGATTTCGATTCTGCTTATCGATTCCGATTCTTATCGAATCAATAGGAATCAATATTTACATTTTATAACAAGTATCCGATTCCTGACCTCAAGTATTCGATTCCAATGGAAACTTTTTCACTCTCAGGTGACTTCTACGCCATTCAGAAGTCGTATGAGAAGTCGACCGACGCCGTCAAGCGAGCCGACGCCACCAAAGACGCCCTGAAGAAGTCCGAGGGCATGCGAGAAAACGCCTTGAGTGGCCTGAACGCCCTGCAGCCCGGAAACACCAAAGACCTGCAGAAACTGAAGAAGGATCTGGAGACGCGACCCAATCTGACTCCCACCGCCACCAAGGTGAGATAATCGCTAAAGAGCTAAATAGCGGAAAGAGTTAGTTCCAGATGAACGGGTCAGTAAAGGTGTGTTTAATAGGTTTGTGGCAGTGATCGCGTGGAGCCCTGCACTCCGGAGCGCTGCGGAGGCGACCTGTGTCCTCCCGACGGAGCGCCCCCTTGTGGAGCGGAGGACGCCTGCATAGGAGCACTGCCCAATGCCAACAAGGCCTTTCAGGATGCCGACGAGGTCAAGGCCAAACTACAGGAGCTCAACGACAAGATCACACAAGCAGCCGCGCAGGTACCACCCATTTTACTATATCTTATTTATACCTATTTACATATAAAAATGAAAAACATTATAAAGAAGTAAACGTTCAATAATAAAAATTAAATGGGTAAAAATAAAATTTGTTATTCAATTAAATGTTAAATGTTAAACAAGCCAAAAAATTATGATAAATAAAATTGATATTGGGAAACATAAAGATGCAATTATGAGAATTAAAAGTTGCACTTGTAAATATTGAATAAAAAATAAATTAATAATAATTTTTTTGATAAATTGTCAAATAAACAAATATTAAATTATAAACATTACATGTAAAAATAACAACATTATACATAAGTAAATATTACATTAATTAAAAAAATGAAAAAGTCACAATTGTGAGAAATATTAGTTATATTATGAAAATAAAAATTGAAATTGTGAAATATAAAGATGGTACAAACACACATGACCACTTAGAAAGACTAATAAGACTAGTCCGATTTGATTTTTACATTGACTTACGTTGACTCTCTGAAAAAACAGATACAGGAAGCTGACGATGCGGCCAATAGGGTGCGACTGTCCACTGACAATCTGGCCAATCAGATCAAGCAGGTGCAAGCCGACGTAGACGGAGACCTGAAAGACACCAAAGACTTCATCAACACACTGAGGGACTTCCTGTCAGGTCAGTAACACACTCACACACACACAAACACACAGGTGTCATTGCTTTAACTTTATTTTGACATGCTGTACACTGTGAAGTATATACCATGAATTTATTCATAAAATAGTATGTGAAGCAGTATGTAAATAAAAAAGGATTTACTTACTATATATAGTATGCATACTGCAGTCAGGAGGTAGTATGTAGTGTGGCATTGAGCAGCTGCAGTACAGTACTGTAGTTTGTGGTAAAGCGCTGTAGTCAAGTCAAGTCATCTTCATTTATATAGCGCAATATAGATTTTTCCAAAGCAGCTTTAAAGTGATAATAGGAAATAGAAGTAACAGAGATTGTTTTGGCTTTACAGCAGCTCTAGAATAAAGTAGTATGTAGTGTGCTGTAAAGCGCTGTAGTGTGTAGTGTGTTGTAAAGCGCTGTATTGTGTAGTGTGCTGTAAAGCGCTGTAGTATGTAGTGTGCTGTAAGCGCTGTAGTGTGTAGTGTGTTGTAAAGCGCTGTAGTGTGTAGTGTGCTGTAAAGCGCTGTAGTATGTAGTGTGCTGTAAAGCACTGTAGTGTGTAGTGTGCTGTAAAGCACTGTAGTGTGTAGTGTGCTGTAAAGCGCTGTAGTGTGTAGTGTGTTGTAAAGCGCTGTAGTGTGTAGTGTGCTGTAAAGCGCTGTAGTGTGTAGTGTGCTGTAAAGCGCTGTAGTATGTAGTGTGCTGTAAAGCACTGTAGTGTGTAGTGTGCTGTAAAGCGCTGTAGTGTGTAGTGTGTTGTAAAGCGCTGTAGTATGTAGTGTGCTGTAAAGCGCTGTAGTATGTAGTGTGCTGTAAAGCGCTGTAGTATGTAGCGTGTTGTAAAGCGCTGTAGTATGTAGTGTGCTGTAAAGCGCTGTAGTATGTAGTGTGCTGTAAAGCGCTGTAGTATGTAGTGTGCTGTAAAGCGCTGTAGTATGTAGCGTGTTGTAAAGCGCTGTAGTATGTAGTGTGCTGTAAAGCGCTGTAGTATGTAGTGTGCTGTAAAGCGCTGTAGTATGTAGCGTGTTGTAAAGCGCTGTAGTATGTAGTGTGCTGTAAAGCGCTGTAGTATGTAGCGTGTTGTAAAGCGCTGTAGTATGTAGTGTGCTGTAAAGCGCTGTAGTATGTAGTGTGCTGTAAAGCGCTGTAGTATGTAGCGTGTTGTAAAGCGCTGTAGTATGTAGTGTGCTGTAAAGCGCTGTAGTGTGTAGTGTGCTGTAAAGCGCTGTAGTGTGTAGTGTGGTGTAAAGCGCTGTGCTGTAAAGCGCTGTAGTGTGTAGTGTGTTGTAAAGCGCTGTAGTGTGCTGTAAAGCGCTGTAGTGTGTAGTGTGCTGTAAAGCGCTGTAGTGTGCTGTAAAGCGCTGTAGTATGTAGTGTGGTGTAAAGAGCTGTAGTGTGTAGTGTGTTGTAAAGCGCTGTAGTGTGTAGTGTGTTGTAAAGCGCTGTAGTGTGTAGTGTGCTGTAAAGCGCTGTAGTATGTAGTGTGTTGTAAAGCGCTGTAGTGTGTAGTGTGCTGTAAAGCGCTGTAGTGTGTAGTGTGCTGTAAAGCGCTGTAGTATGTAGTGTGGTGTAAAGCGCTGTAGTGTGTAGTGTGTTGTAAAGCGCTGTAGTGTGCTGTAAAGTGCTGTAGTGTGTAGTGTGCTGTAAAGCGCTGTAGTGTGTAGTGTGCTGTAAAGCGCTGTAGTGTGTTGTAAAGCGCTGTAGTGTGTAGTGTGTTGTAAAGCGCTGTAGTGTGTAGTGTGCTGTAAAGCGTTGTAGTGTGTAGTGTGCTGTAAAGCACTGTAGTGTGTAGTGTGCTGTAAAGCACTGTAGTGTGTAGTGTGTTGTAAAGCGCTGTAGTGTGTAGTGTTCTGTAAAGCGCTGTAGTGTGTAGTGTGTTGTAAAGCGCTGTAGTGTGTAGTGTGTTGTAAAGCGCTGTAGCGTGTTGTAAAGCGCTGTAGTGTGTAGTGTGCTGTAAAGCGCTGTGTTGTAAAGCGCTGTAGTGTGTAGTGTGTTGTAAAGCGCTGTAGTGTGTAGTGTGTTGTAAAGCGCTGTAGCGTGTTGTAAAGCGCTGTAGTGTGTAGTGTGCTGTAAAGCGCTGTGTTGTAAAGCGCTGTGTTGTAAAGCGCTGTAGTGTGTAGTGTGTTGTAAAGCGCTGTAGTGTGTAGTGTGTTGTAAAGCGCTGTAGCGTGTTGTAAAGCGCTGTAGTGTGCTGTAAAGCGCTGTGTTGTAAAGCGCTGTAGTATGTAGTGTGGTGCTGTAAAGCGCTGTGTTGTCACCCCTCAGAGCCTCATTCAGACCCGGAGCAGGTCCAGCGAGTGTGTGAGGCTGTTCTGGAGGCCCGGCTGCCTCTGAGTCTGGATCAGCTGAAGCAGAAGCTGAAGGATCTGCAGGATCTGACGGCCTCAGTGCCCGACAGCAGCAGCGTCCTGACGACTAGCGGCCCGCAGCTGGAGAACGCCAGACGCCTGCTGGATACCGCCCGCGAGACACGGTAAACACACACACGCACACGGTACACACACACTCACACACACACACGGAACACACACTGATTGGTCAATAGCTGTGTTTTATTCGCGATAAAGCGTTTCACCCAACGGTTCTATGTATCACTACACAACACCCCTAGCAACCACTCTTAGCAACGTAAACATATACTTGTTCTCAACAATATTGTTCATTGAAGCTTATAGAGTAGAGTATTGTGAGAGATCGAGTAAGCGAGTGTTCCTGCATTTACAGTAGACATAGCATTTTCCTTCATTAATAATAAAAAATCAGTTTGAATGTCCGCTGCGATATCTTGTCCTTTTACCAGTTAAGAAGTTTACTCGTGCCGTGACACGCAAGTCATTTATCAGTGGCGTCTTGCTTCTCCGTGTTCACAAGTTTCAGTCCTAAAAAATAATAATATTTCAGTCGTTTCAATATAAAAGTCTTCTCTACTGACTGACTCGCTCATAAACACAGTCTTTGTCTCCATCTATTGGTGAAATAATGTGTGTAACTTCTGCTGCTGTTCACGGTCAGGGACTATTTTTTCCAGCGGAAGGAAGGCTTCTAGTGATTTAACTTCATGAAAGTTGCACTAATACATGTTTTTTTGGCTTTAATATTTGTATTGTGTGGTAACCGTTTTATAAAAGCAATAAGGTACTCGAGGCTAGTGCTGTATCGCGAATAATCGTGACTCTGCTTCGTGTCGAGCCTAACAACACCTCGTGACTTATTCCCCACACAGCACAGCCTCGAGTGCCTCATTGCTGATATATCTATGTGTATTTGGCTGATGTTCTTGACTGGTCGTTTGCAGAGACGCAGCGTTTGGCATCCAGCAGGACGGCGAGAGTCTTCTGGAAGCGATGGATGAAAACGAGAACATTATCGACGACCTGGAGGACAAAATCCAGCAGAGCGTCGACATCGCCAAAAACGTTAAGAAAGACGTCGAGCGGGTCAGTTCGAGTCACGTGTGCGGAAACAACAGGAACGACCTCAGAACTCAAATTAACCTAGATTTATCGTCTCTCTCTCTCAGATAGAGGACGTGCTGGCTCCCGCTGAGCAGGGGATTGTGGGTATTTCAGGGCTGATGGATGAGATTCGCCCCCTGGTGGACGCGTTGAGGAACGACGTGACGACAGGAACAGCGCTGGCGAACGATGCTCAAGATCAGGCTAATTCTGCTCAAGACGAGGCCGACCAGGCCGCAGAGGTACTGACACACACACAGCTATTCAATACACAGCTTTTCACAACACACATCATTTCAAAGCAGCTTTACAGAAAGTGCATATTACAGTTTACAGTGATCTGTCATCAGGGGAAACTGTCTGAGTTATGTATTTCAGAAATGTACATATACAAAATCACAGTTAGCGAAAAATGTATTATTTTAAACAACGTAATAATTTAATGCAGAAACAATGAGCTCATTGAAGTAATGAATACTTGTTTGTTAACAAATGATTACGACATTTAGAAAAATGCTAACAAACGTGTTTGTAGGAGCTGGAGGCGTTAAAAGACGAGTTTGAGCGGTTGAAACAAGCCGCGGCTGAAAACACTCAGGCAGGGGAAGATGGCGTTCGTTTACTAAAGCTACAGGAGGAGGCGGAGTCTCTGATGACGGACACCTCTGACATCATGAAGGCTCTGAAAGGTAACGCCCACAAAACATCCATCCCATTGCCAGACATTTTAGAGAGATGATGTGAACAAATCATTGAATCAGAGTTCTGAATCAGTATTTGATTCACTGAATCAGTTCATTTGAATCAATCAGTGTATTCGATTGACTCAGTGAGTTGATTTGATTTATTTATTCAAATCTGTGAATCAAATGAGTCGATTCACTGACTGTTTGAATACGTTAGGAATTGATTCACTGAATCAGAGTCAGTTGAATGAACTCAACACAAAAACTGGTTTTGGTACTAAAGGTTAAATTTTAAATGCAATTTATAATAAAATCAAAACATCCATCCCATAATGTCATGCACACACACATGGTAACCGCTTGTGTTGTTTGTGTTTCTCAGATAAAGAAGCGTCCATACGGCAGCAAGCGACAGAGCTGGAGGAGAACGGCTCGCGACTGACCGGCCTGGACGCCATAGTGGAGAAACTCAGAGACGACATTCGCTATAAAGTCACCAGTCTAGACATGTGCCAGGGCTGATGACACACAACTAACACACAACACACAACAGTAACACTGATGACACACAACTAACACACAACACACAACAGTAACACTGATGACACACAACTAACACACAACAGTCACCAGTCTGAACATGTGCCAGGGCTGATGACACACAACTAACACACAACACTGATGACACACAACTAACACACAACAGTAGCACTGATGACACACAACTAACACACAACACTGATGACACACAACACACAACAGTAGCACTGATGACACACAACTAACACACAACAGTAACACTGATGACACACATTATTGTCTTTGAATAAACTTGATTTTCTCAGCTTTTTGCTCAAATGTTGTATTTGAATTAAACTGGCCCACATTGAAGTTGGTGTGTAAATAGTTTTATTTGATGTTTTTGTTTATGATTACAGCAGGGGTCTGTGATAACACACATTTAGTGAAATTAGATACAATGATCTTATACGCACATATAAAACACAAACAGAGAGATTATAACAGCAAAGATAAATAAGTCCTTAAATAAGAAAATAATATTTAAGCACAGTCCTTCAGTATTAATACACACTCAAACACACAGCTGTGGCACATGTGATCCGCCCTTCCCATGATGCACCCTGATCAGCCCACCACGGGTGTAAATATGACTACTGTACATGTATTTGCAGACAGTAGGTGAAATAATACGACAAACAGAGCGTACGGTCTCACGCTGTCAGTCTCTTCACACGGACACGTCGTCCAGTCCGAGATGAAGCTTTGAGAAGCGGATGTGTGTGTGCGATTGGCACTCGTTTGACCCGGTCTGTGGCTCCGACGTGTGACGGGACGAGCCGACGCCCAGATAAACACCATCTGAGAGAGAGAGAGGAGAGAGAGAGAAGAGAGATGTGTATGTCGCAGCTTGTATTAATATATATATGAATGAAAACCTATTTATGAATGATATT
Source organism: Vimba vimba (assembly GCA_022828995.1). NCBI lineage: Eukaryota > Metazoa > Chordata > Actinopteri > Cypriniformes > Leuciscidae > Vimba > Vimba vimba. The sequence goes on from CM040825.1 coordinate 44,159,447, forward strand.
CATACATATTATATATGATATGTTTGAAATCCAAATTTTATATATAAAAAGAAACATTTCTTATTCAAACACAATCCTGTCATCCAGCGTCTCCTCGTTCCTCTTTCATCCTCATAAATGTGTTTTAGGTGGACAGATTAATACAGGACAGAGAACATCAGAAATATGATGTTGTTTCTGTTCACCAAATGTGTTTTAATCTCCTCTATTGCTTCAGTGCAAATGAACAAGCGCTGTTATTAGTTGTGTAGTGACGTGTGTGTTCAAGAGAGCAGATATGAGCAGATTCTGAGCAATACGCTGTATTTAATATATCATAAAATCTGCTAAATCTGCACAGATTTGTCTTACACGAACTTCCCCAGTAAAGTGAGTAAACATGATAACTAATACGCCAATTATTGGCTCGTGATTTGACAGTGTTTCCCGCCACAGTTGATTATTACCCGCATTTGGTGGATGTTCATTTCAAACCCTGCACACACACCTTCACGATCACGTGACAGTTAAAGCGGAGGCCTGAGTGGATACTCACTTCATTTGATTGACAGCTGTCAGTCAGACGATTACATCAGAGCGCAAACGCCGGTCTGAAGGGTCTGGCCACGCCCATCTGAGCCACACATCATCCTGTCCGACCTGAGACAGACAGAACACACTCATGAGGCCTTGAAAACAGTACAATCACTTATAAAAGCATGTTTTAAATAAGTATTTATATTTATGTATATTTATGTACATTTTAAAAGCCATAAACAGCAATATTTATCAACACTTGTTGCATTAAACTATTTACAGAAATGAGACATGCCACATGGAGACTTGAGGAAACATTTTATAGAGATGATGCCAATGAATCATAGAATGGGAGTTGTGAATCAGCGAATAGGCCTATTTGATTCACCGAATCTGCTCATTTGAAACATCCAACTGAATCGATTCACAGAATCAAATGAGTTGATTCACTGAGTTGAATTCACGAAACAACTACTTGAGTCCATTAGGAATCGATTCACTGAATCAGAGTTATGAATTGATTCACTGAAATGAATCAAACACAGTTTTTGCTACTTAAGTTTCTTGTATTAACTTTCTCAAATGATTTGAACATGGAATAACCGTAAAACTAGACATGCTCTTTGGGAATTGTGATGTTCATTATGTTGTTCGATGTTCCAAATTCGAATTCAAAGGCATGACTGCATGAATTCTTCATGAACCCCAGAATGTATTGTTCAGTGAAAATGGCCCAGGATGGTGAACGAATATGAGAGAGATGTCAATTTATCTGCCGCAGTATTTGCCGCTAGCATCACCTGTTAGCGGCGCAGTCTGACGCACACAGGTCCGACTCCGAGTGGTACGCGTGTTGACCGGTCTCAGAGATGACCAGCGCGTGCATTGGCTCGCTGTTGCAGGCCTTGAGCGGGCCATGCCCCCTGATGACATCAGCGTGAGGCGACAGGGTCATGTGACTGCACGAGGGGTTCCCATTGGTGTCCAGCTCGCTGGGGGCGGGGCCTGGAGACGAGACGTCCAGCACCTCGATCAGCGGGGTCGGGCTCAGGGTCGTGACCTCAGGGTCAGGGTCAGCGTGAGAGAGCTGAAGACGTCGCATGTAACTGACCGCCACCGTCACGTTGATGGCTTGCTAAAACACACACATGCTCATATATTCAACATTTGTGCAGCGCTTTTCACAATACACATCATTTCAAAGCAGCTTTACGCATTACAATTTACAGTGATCTGTTATCAGGGGAAACTGTCTAAGTTATGTATTTCAGAAATGTACATATACAAAATCACAGTTAGCGAAAAAGCTATTCATTTAAACAATGTAATAATGTAATGCAGAAACAATGAGCTGATTGAAGTCATGAATACTTGAATATTATAGACACTGAGTCATTCACACAGCGACACAGGAGTGTTTTAGGGCTGTCAAAATGTCTGAAAAGCTAAATTCGAATTTCTTTCTTAAATATTAGCAGAATTCAAATTATATTCGAATTCTAAAGGCAATACTTAATGTTAATACTTAATGTTAAAGAAAAAAAAGTGCTGTATTGTCGCCTAAGCCCACAAGAGGGCGCTATGAGCATTACTGCGTAATGAACAACACAAAACAGCAAACTGGCATTCAGAAACACTCACTTCTACTCACTATCTACATATTGATCATCACAAACACCAGACGCTCAGATGTTTTTATCTTTCAGCAAGCTTTTATCTATTTACTCATAAATATGATTCATCAAACATGTTTTTTCATGAACCAGTTTATTCATGAATCAACATTGTTTTTTTCAAAATAATGTTTATTCGTGAATCAGTATATTTATGAATCATCATATTTTTATGCATTAGTTTATGAAGTATTTCATAAAAAAAAAAAAGATTATTCATGATAAAGTATGTTTGATTATTAATAGGTCAATCTGGTAATGAATTAGTATGTTTATTGACAAATCAGGTTGTTTATTTGTTTATTTGTGCAAATTCGAATGTGCAGTTTGTTTTTAAATTCGACGAAATATTGGAAATTAAAGATTGTCTTTGACAGCCCTGGAGTGTGTGTGTGATCTGCTCTCTCACCTTCCACTTGGATTTGGCAAAGTTCTTCTGCATCTGCTCACAGACGGACTGAATAATATTGTCATTGTGCGCCGTGTCTCCAATAATCCTGCATAAAGAGAACAACAGCTCATTTATTCATGAACCAGCATGTTTATTCATACATTTATGAATCTGCATATTAATTTATACATTTGTTTATTCATGAATGATTATTCATCATGTGATTTTCATGAATCATAGTGCATGATCCATGAATCAACGTGCTTATTGCAAAATTAATGTTTATTCATGAATCTGTATATTTATTTATGAATCAGCATATTCCTATGCATTCGTTTATTCATGAAGTTTTTCATAAACATTTGTATGTTAATTCACACATAAGTACATTTATTCATGAATCAGCATGTTTGATTATTATTAAGTAAATATAGTAATGAATCAGAATGTTTATTGATGAAGCAGGTTGTATATTTGTTTAATCGTGATCTGCAGGGTTTTTTTTTCATGATTCAATATGTTAATCATGTTTATTCGTGACTCAGTTCATCAGTCCACATATAAACTGGCTGTAAAACTGTACTGGGATTCTCAGAGGTGTTTCTCACCATGGATGACCGAGCGCTTGTTCAGTTGTGTAGCGTTTATTAGGGTTTTTCTCCAGCATGTGTCTGATAAAGTCCTTCGCTGCAGAAAACAGGACAAACCAGATATTATTCACCAAGATTTTCAATACATACTAACATTAAAGGTGCAGTGTGTAAGTTTTAGCACATCTAGTGGTGAGGTTGTGAATTGCTCCCAACAGAAGTTACGGTGGCCGACAGGAAGTGATGTCGTCGTCTGAGACAGCAGAGAGTAGCCAAGTTAAACAATGAGGTTTCTTTACAAAGATCAATTAAGAAATTAGGTTTACTTAATTATTCAGTAAAATGATAAGCGAATATTATTGTGACTTGTTCATCATTTTGTCAGTGGTTTATTCGCTGACTTTAGCTCGCTTCTTATCACGAAGAACAACATAGTGACGAAACGCATTTGTCCATTCAGGGCCACCGTAGAAACATGTCGATGTAAGCGGACCCGCGGTGTGTGAAGAGAGAAATGCCTCATTCTAAAGTAATAAAAACATAACAGTTCATTATGCAAGGTCTTTATACACCACTGAAAACATAGTTATGTATATTAAATTGCATTTCTGTCAACAGATCCTCCTAAATATTACACAATGCACCTTTAACATACTAAGAATACACGCTAACATTTTAAAAAGAGACCCATGTTTGATGTTGTACTGCAGCTGATGGCCTACAGGTGGCAGTAATAACAGCGTGTGTAAAGTGTTTCAGACGCACCTGACTCAGAGATGTCGTCCCAGTACGGCGAGTGAAACGCATATTCTGCCTTCATGATCTTGGAGAAAAGGCGCGTTTCATTCTCCTCATAAAATGGCGGGTAGCCGCTCAACCTAAACAAACACATGAAGAGATCAGCGTTTGAGGAAAAACACACCTGACCGGATCTCAAGAGTGTGTGTAATGATGACGGCAGACTCACAGAATGTACGTTATGACGCCAATAGACCAGCAATCCACTGCTTTACTGTACGGTTTCTGAGCCAGAACCTCAGGAGCTGATGAGAATAATCACCGTAAGGAGAATCATCACCATAATAATGAGAATCATCACCGTAATGAGGATCATAATGAGAATCATCACCGTAATGAGAATCATAATGAGAATCATCACCGTAATGAGAATCATAATGAGAATCATCACCGTAATGAGAATCATCACCGTAAGGCACCGTAATGAGAATCATAATGAGAATCATCACCATAATGAGAATCATCACCGTAATGAGAAGTAAAAGCGTTCGTACCAACATATCCTGGTGTTCCACAGGCCGTGGACATCACGCCGTGATCCGCCATCTTCGACAGACCAAAGTCACTGATCATGATCTTAGCGTTCTCCTCTGGACTGTAGTACAGCAGGTTCTCCGGCTACAGACATATAAAACACTGGACATTAATAACATTTAGGACCTATTATGCCATTTCAGGCTCTACTAGAACAGGTTTTCCTGCTTGAATGCTGATTATTTTCCTCATATTCTCCATTGTTGCGGCTCCTCTCTTCCCAGTCTGTCAGTAATGCTCTGTTTAGTTCCTGTCTCTATGAAGCCCCTCCTCCTGTAAAGCACACTGTGCTCTGATTGGTCGGCTGGAGCAGTGTGTTGTGATTGGTCGAGCGCTTTGAGTGTGTTTGGGAAATGTCCCGCCCCTTACCATAACCACCAGTTTAACACACTACTAACTAACTCAACCAGGCCCCGCCCCTTTATTCTGCGTATGAATTATTATAATGAGGAATATTGTGACGTGTTCGTTTCCGGAAGAAACTCAAGACTACAATGGAGGCGTTTCAGGGAAAGTTTAGAAACAGTGACGCTTATATAGAGAATATCTGGAACTTTGCAGAACTTTCCATGAGAGTTGAACGTGTAAAACGCATAATAGGTCGTCTTTAATTAAAACCTCAACAGAAGATGGATGAGAAGATCAAGCTCTCTCACCTTCAGGTCTCTGTGGACGATGCTGTTCTGGTGCAGGTAGGAAACGGCCTCCAGGACCTGTTTGATCACACGGCTGGCATCTTTTTCCGTGAAAACCCCTCGATCCAGAATACGGTCAAACAGCTCTCCGCCCGACACCCTTCACAGACACCCAGACATGTACGAGTTAATACACATGCTGAAAGACTGTTTGTGTGTATATTTTAGGCATTATCAAACACGTACAGCTCCATGACCAAGTAATAGTGTGTTCTCGTTTCGTAGAAATCTTCCAGTCCCACCACGTTATCATGCTTTATCCTGAAAGAGAGCGAGAAAGACTTCAGAATCCAGAACATGGTGTTTGGTGTTGGTCTGTAGTGTTGTGTCAGTAGTTTTAGGGGTTGGTGGTCTATATGTGACCACTATATGATTTTTCGTTATAACTTTTGACCACAAGGTGGCGCTGCCCGGAAACTTCTTGAGTACTTTCAGGGCATGGTGCCGAAGACACACACCAAATTTTGTAAAGAAATGCCAATGTTCGTAAAACATAGCATATTATGACCAAATTCAAAATGGCCGATATGGGAAAATTAGGTATCGTTCGACTCGGCATGCTGCACCAGAGTTCTGTGATTTTTTTGGATTCAGCCTTGGTGTGTGTTATGACAACCATGACCTGAGGCTGCCTGCACAGTTTCCACGTGGTGCCACCTAGTGGTCAGGAGATATGAAAGATGGCTCTTTTTGCTTGTGAAAGATTTGGCCAAAAAAAAAAAATCACAAAACTCGAACAATTCCCAATTTTCCCATATCGGCCATTTGGGGTGTCGGCCATTTTGAATTTTGTCGTAAAATGCTATATTTTACAAACATTGGCGTTTCTTTACAAAACTTGGTTTGTGTCTTTGACACCATGCCCTGATGGTGCTCAAAAGGTTTCCGGGCAGCGCCACCCTGTGGTCAAAAGCTATAACAAAATTTCCAAAAATGCTAAAAACCTTTGACTAAATTAGCTTATTGTAATGAAACTTAATAGATTCCTTGGGTCAAGCTGAGAACATAGATACCAATTTTGTCAAATTTAGCCAAACTTCCTGTCTGCCATTTTGATCTTTTTTGAAAACCTTCATTTTCGAACTCCTCCAAGACCATTGGTCCAATTTTCACCAAAATCAAATAGATTTCGTGTCGATAGGCGAAACTGTTTTCATATACTGCATCAATAAAGTTAATGGAATGATGCCAAAATGACTGTGATTGGGCTTGTGGTCTTTATATTAATGGCCTGTGATGTTTGCTGTATTGATGATATTGTTCTGTAGTCTTTATGTTAATGGCCTGTATTGTTTATGGTCTGTAATCTGTGATCAGGATCTCTGATGATTATATTTCTTGTTTGTGTCTTGTTTTGTCTCGTACCTCTTCAGCACCTTGATCTCGTTCTCAAGGTTGGAGTGGTGCAGCTGTTTTTTCTTCACACACTTCAGGGCGTAGAAATTCCCGGTCTTTCTCTCTCTCACCAGGTAGACCTCAGAAAACGAGCCCCTGCAGAAACACATGAATGTTGAAGCCCCAGCGAGTGAGTTTGAGATCAGCACTAATCTATCAGCACAAGGCACAGCTGTGTGTGTGTGTGTCCAGCTTGTTCATTAAAGACTTCAACTCACCTGCTCTATCTTAAATAGCTGTCCTAGGACGAGGATTACTGAGCGTTACGTAAGAGACCCAGCACCGCCCCTCACGACTCATTACCCACAATGCATCTAATCCAGAACACCTCAGAAATACCTTGCAACCGCCCAGAACAACACAGAAAGCACCTGGCAATGTCCTCATCATGTTTGTCACATTGTCAAACCATGTGTGTGTGAAAACACATTCCTACAGCAGAGATTATCACAGACTGAGATTGAGAACATGATGATCGAGTGATTATTTGAAGTCAAATCTGTAATGCTTTAGTTTAAATCAATGCCAATTATGACACTCATTCTAGACGTTATGAATAATTAATCTATAATTAACAAGAATTCACAAGAAAATTTAACAAAGATTCGTTAGATCTAGTTCTCTTTTGGAGACAGATTTGACCCCGTGTTGGTGTAGCTTCGTAAACACACTTACATTCACCGTCTCGATAATCCTTTAATTAACTAGTGTCAGGATGTTCTCTGATGTCTGTGTCATTCCCCTGCTGATGAAGATTGACAGGTGTCAAAACAAGAGAGAGAGAGAGAGATGACTCACTAATGCTCACACGACCAACAAACTCCTGACAAGCATTTCTGAATATCAACTTGCAAAACTGCACGCCTCATAATGACTCATAAAGCTTTATAACACTTCATAACACTTCATAATGATTCATTAATTCTTCTCTATTCCTCAGTATGCCTTGCAAAGCTTTGAAACTCCTTATACTGTCTCGTACAGCTTCTGGTGCATTATAATGCAGATTATTTTGTAGTGCCTCATAATGCTTCGAAACATCTCATAACACTTCATACTGCTACATAAAGTTTCACAAGATGTCATAATGTGTCGTGACGTGTCGCAGTGTTACAAAATGCTTCATAGCAACTCATAAAACGTCTTAACACTTCACAATACCTCACAATGGCTCAGAATAATTTACAAAGCTACATAACACCTTATAGATTCCTGTGAAGTTCCACAACACTTCAAAAAGCTTCATAGCACCTCATAATGTTTCCTATCCCCTCAAAAAGTTTCATAAGAGTTTATAACACTTTGCAATGCTCCATAACAACTCATAAAGCTTCATAAAGATCCATATTACTTTACACTGCCTCATAATAGTTCAGTTTACCATATGAAGCTTCCTAACACATTATAGTGCCCCATAAAGCATTATAACACTTCAAAAAGCTTCATAACAGCTCATTACACTTCATAACGGTAAGAGTGCTTCATAAAGCTTCATAACATTTCGAAATGCTCTGTAATGACATGATAATAATTAAACCTGCTTTCATTCAAAACGCTTTAAAAAGTGTCATAAGAGCTTATATTGCCTCTTAAAGCTTCATAGCATTTTGCCCACTTTATAATTCTTCATAACACGTTAAATGCGTCAGTAATGCCTTACAAAGTTTTCTAACACCTTATAGTGTCTCATACTGATTTATAACATTACATAAAGCTTCATATTCATAACACCTCAGCTTCATGAACCTTCTCAAAGTGTCATAAGAGTTTAAAGCGCCTCTTAAAGCTTCATAACATTGTAATGGTTCGTAAAGCTTCATAAATCTTTGCAATGCCTCATAATAGTTCGTTATGTCTTACAAAGCTTCATAACTCCTTATAGTGCCCCATAAAGCTTCAAAACATCTTATAATGCTTCAGAAAGCTTCATAACCCCTCATAAGGACCTTTTACTTCACAATGCCTTGTAATAGTTCAGCACAGCCTTGCAAAGCTATAGTGCCTCATAATACTTCATAACATCTCATTATACTTCATAACTCTTCATAAAGTGTTATAAGAGCTTACTGTACATTGACTATTAAAGCTTCATAACACCCAATAAAGCTTCATACCCCTTCATAAACTGTCATAAGAACTTACTGTATAATGACTTAAAGCATCATAGCATTTTGGCCCACTTAATAACCCTTAAAAACAGCTCATGAAGATTCATAAAGCTTCATTACACTTTACAATGATTCATAATGGTTCAGTAAAGCCTTACAAAGCTTCCAAACACCTTATAGGTCCACATTGATTTTTAAATATTTCATAAAACTTCATAACCCTTCATAAACTGTTGTAAGAGCTTGAAATGCCTCTTAAAGCTTCATTACATTTCAGAACGCTTTGTAATAATTCATGACAACTCATAACACTTCAAAAAGCTTCATAGTGCCTCATAATGCTTCATAACCCTTCATAAAGTGCCATAGGAGATAATAATAAGGATGCACCGAAATTAAAATTTTGGCCGATAACCGATAATGTTTGAAAGCCGATAACCGATATATTGGCCGATAAACCTAAAATCAAAATTTTTATAATATTTTTGAGAGCCTGATACAAAAACAAAAGTCTCACCATTAAAAGCCACGTCCTAAACGCACAATTATGATGTTCGCGTTATAATTTAATGAAGCCGATATGACAGACTTGCGCTGCTCATGTTGTACTTTACCGTATTTTTCTTTTTTTAAAGTGATTTCAATCATATTTCAAGCATTTTAAAACCATCATGATGAACAGTGCGCATCTGAAGTGTCTCAGCTGGAGGAAATAATACATTATTTATCAGCTTTAATACATCGGCCAAATTCTCTTATCGGGCCGATAACGATAACATTAAAAACGAACCGATACCGATATAGTGGCTGATATATCGTGCATCCCTATATAACCGTGCCTCTTAAAGCTTCATAACATATCAGATTGCTCTGTAATGCGTCTTCCTCCAGGTGTTTCTCAAGAGGATGAACGGCTTCATTGATAAAGATGTCCCCTGGTCCTCAATCCGTTAATCTGAGTCTCAGGCTCAGACGCATGTGTCTCCTCTGAGAAGTAAAGCTTCTGATCCTGTAATAGCGCTCAAGCTCGCAAAAACACCCTCAACTGATTCCTGACTCAGGAAACTTCAGTGTCTCGTCATAAAATCACAGCGATCTTCGTGAATCGCTCCATACTTACGATCCCAGAACCTCCTTGAAGTCAAAGATCTCCTTGATGTTGTTGGTGATCTTCTTCCAGCTGCAGTTGATCTCCTTCCGACCCATCGCTGCTCGAGTTTCACAAACCGACTCCTGAAACACACACATCTGTCATATTAATCACAGAAACCATCACATGTTCATAATCTTCATCTTATATAAAGGTGGAGAAGGTCGCGATCGGTCACACTAATGAATCCCGGTGCGTTTCCGAGAAGAGTTTTGATCTCTGACCTCTCTATGTGGGTTAATGCATTTAATATCCGGAATCACTTACTTTAACGTTACAGTATATGAACTATCAGTGAACAATGATTCTACAGCATTTATTAATCTTAATTAATAGTAATTGAAACATGTTCTAATACATTATCAAATGTTATTTGTTAAAAACATGAGCAAGCGATATTAGGTAAGTTATAGTTTTACTAACAGTAAAACAAAGTCTAATGAATGCTTTAAAAATAGTTCATTTTAGCTAATGCATTACACTTAACTAATAAAGCGTCACTTAACAACATTAACAAACATTATTACACGATATAATGTTACCCAGATCATGTGTTAACACACATTTGAGTAGTTAAGAATAATTATATATTTTTATATTAATTTCTATATATTTATATACATTTTGCGAATGCATTTACATTTTTCTTTGGTATTTTAATGTCGTTCTCTTTAGCGTTTAACATTTAATGTCTAAATATTCACAACAGTTGAAATACTGAAATAATAAACAGAAATATGATCACGTGTGAGCTCTCAGAGACATGATAATTCATAATATGAAAGAAGAAGCCAGTCTTACCGGAGTGATGATGATGATGAGGAGGAGACGCAGTTGTTCAGCATCTACCTGAACTCTCACGCGCTCGCTTCAGCTTCATGAGCGCGCGCGGGGGGCGGGGGCGAGGCGAGTGACGTCACCCGCGATCACCAATCACAATAACCTTCCGTGAAAAAGTTATGGTATGAGGTGTTTGTGTTTATTAAGGAAAAGGCACTCTTTAATTTTGGGTATTTTTGGATATTTAAAGTATGATAACAGTGTGAATAAGGAGACTTTTGTAATTAATTTGGATACAAAGGTCTTGTATTTTTGTGAAGGTTTTTTTTATTTTTATTTTATGTGTTTTCTTTGCTCCCCTGGCTCCAAAATGTATGATGTATTGTTTTGTTGTTTAAAGCATTAATAAAACATTTTTTAAAAATCACAATAACCTTCCCCTGCAAATAATGCGTTTCAAATAAAGTGGCAAATGATGTCGTTAAATATACTGCCTTTGTACTTTATTGGTAAAGGAAAAAAAAACTTGTTTTATTAGTTTTGGTGTAAGTTGGGGAATAACTTGGAAATAATGTAGCCTATAGTATATACAGCAATGTAAATGTTGTACAAAAGAATATATTTTCTTTCAAAACAATATGTAAACAGGCAGCTTTAATTACATGTCTGTGGTTTAGAACATGTGCTTGCGATGTGTGCAGCTTAACGTGTAATTGAGCACTGCTGACACGCGCGCGCGCGTGTGTGTGTGTGCACGCGCGCGGACTCGCCTGGGTGAACAGGTGCGCACTGTATCATTTCAGTGAGTGTCTTATAATCTAATAGTGTTTGTATCATGCTTGAGTTCATTCTGCTTATCAGCACCGTGTGTGTATAATCACATGAATAATATCTGTTGATAATATGATTATATGCTCTAAGTGAGACATATTGACCCCCGATTTGCTGAACACATGAATCTCCATGAGTTGCAGTCTCATGTTTAATCACATCGAGAGTCTCTGCACATGTTCAGTCCGTGAGCGTGACGTCACAGCACGTCATTTCACACGAGCTCGTTCCCATCATCACATCATAATTCAGTTACAACGATTAAACATAATCATCCGAGATTATATTACATAATATTATAATAATTACATAATATTAAAACGTATTTATTGCCATATAAATTACACACAAACCACACATATAAATTATTATATAATTTAATTTAATTTAATAATTATAAATAAACGTATTAATTTATTTTTAATTTATAGGCCTACCAATACAATGACCTATTGTGATATACTGATAAATAGAACGTAGATTAATAAATGTGAATTAATTGTAATTCTTTCGATACGTTGTTTACAAAATATATGAATTATTTTATAAACAAAAAAATATATAATATATTATTAATTTCATTATTTTATGTCATGCACATTGTTTTTAAAAGTCAAAAAAATTTGATTATAAAATCACTTTTATAAATAATCCTTTATAAAACCATTAAATCAACAAAAAAGTTCAGTGGTAAATAATTTAATCCTATAGATGATGATCTGCATCTTTTTCTACAGTAGATGTTCATTTAAGAACATTTTCAGCTCCTCTGAGCTGCTTTAATCCGGTTAAAATGACCCGAGCAGAAAATTAAGAGCACTTCCTGATCTTGCTTCTCATTCTGAGATGTGATTGGCTGAGCAGAAGAATGTGGCGGCGTTAAGATGCCCTGAAATTCACAGGACAGGAAACAGGAGTTCATTAGCGGATGTCTGTACGAGTTTGTATAACTTCAGCAGAAGGAAGAAGAAAGTTTAATCTCATCCAGATCAGGCTCATTTGACGCCTCTATTAAACTGCATTAATGAATATTAATGTCTCTCATGCATTCATTACCATTACTGACAATCCAAATGAAAGCAGCATGAAATGAGCAGCACGATCTGAAGCTTCTCAATGAATTTGAATACTGTTAATTAGAGTCATTAATCTGTTGCCATGGCTTTGCACCTGTTTCAGGAGAAAGGAGGACATTCAGTTGAAATAAACAAGAATATTTAATGCCAACCTGTTTGTATTGCGTTCAGGACACATGAGCAGCCACATTCACAGGGATTAAAGTGAATTTAACTCTATAATCCAGTTACGTTCATCTGCTGTCTATGAGTGAATGAGTGAGTGTGACTCACTAGCGCCACCTGGTGGAAACCCAAAGTCAATGACACTCGTCTCGTTAGAAAAACCAAGGACCACAATGGAAATAATTTAATATATCCTTAAATGTTGTATTGCTACTTTTTATGTCAAATAAACTCAAACTCAAACTCAATTCAAGCCACCCAAAACAGAAACAGTCATGATTCAGTTACGACATAGTGTTTATTCATACCTTAACTAGTCCTTTAAGATCTAATAACAACACTAAACCATCAGTGATTTATACAAACACTCACGAATACATATAAAAGAGTCGCCATCAGCATTATCAGACCGAACACGAGCGAAATCACTCTGACGATCCATCCGTATGGAAACCTCCAGGACACCAGGGGGCGCCGATGTGCCACGAGACACCTGCAAACATATCACATGTCAGTGGTCTTAATTATGCGCATAAATTAAGATGAACATGACTGTAAACGCACAGTTCAGGGTTCTCCTCCCCTTGTTCTGACTCCTCCCCTCGTTCTGACTCCTCCCCTTGTTCTGACTCCTCCCCCTCACATGAACTTTCTTTGGGTTTGATTGGAGAATAACGACGGCGAAGGCACATTTGCGTCACACTGTCGAAGACAAAGATCATCACAAAAGGTCACAAAGGGTCATTTTTTTAAATTGAGATTTATACATCATATGAAAGCTGAATAAATAAGCTTTCTGTTGATGTATGGTTTGTTAGGATAAGACTATATTTGGCCGAGATACTATCATTTGAAAATCTGAGGGTGCAAAAAAACTAAACATTGAGAAAATCGCCTTTAAAGTTGTCCATATATGTTCGCAATTTTGCTGCATCCACTCACAAAAAAATTTTTTTTTATATATTTACGGTAGGAAATTTATAAAATATCTTCATGGAGCATGATCTTTACTTTTGATTTTTGGCATAAAAGAAAAATCTATAATTTTCACCCATACAATTTTTCATTGGCTATTGCCACAAATATACCGGTGCGACTCGTGACTGGTTTAGTGGTCCAGGGTCACATATGTCACGAGTTTTACCTTTGAAACATGCTGCTGTCACTGTCTTCGTACTGGTTTAGACTGTTCACAGGAGAATCTGCTGGAACTACTTCCTGTCTGAGAGACGCACACAGGAAACAGTCATATTTTCGGCTTAAATAAAGCTTAAGATAGTCTAGTCTAGTTTTACCTCCTGTCTGCTTGTGTATCAGGCTTTGCGTTCCCACTGGTTTCGCAGTTCTCCAGAAACGAAGCCTCTAAATGCTTCAACTGCAGCGATAAAAAATCTCGTAAAAACCTCCAGACAATCAAACCAGAAGCAAACGCTGGAATATGATCCAGAAACATACCTCAGATGGAGTCGGGAGTAATGTGACGCTTACCCTGCGGCGTATTGGCTATGGTTAAACACATTTCAGAATAATACAAGACAAATGTTAATTACAGCTCATAGTCATTACATCTATCAAGCTCCAAACAACATAAAAGACGTTTGGTGACTAGTAGAGTGGCATAAACCTACAAAAAGGGGTTCATAATGACGTGAAGGTGAGTAGATCATAAGTTTACATGTATTTAGTCTGGTGAACTAGCTCTTTAAATATGCAAAGTAAGGTCTAGAGATATGCATGAGTCACTGATTTAGTCTAATAGTTCAATCATGGTCAGTTACCTGTTGTGATGAATGTCTGAACAGGTCCCGGTCATCTGTTTGAAGAAAACTCTGATTATGTAAGACTACAGGTTAATTTATCCTCCAGGCCACTAGGGGGCAGCACTGAAACCCGTTTTCAAAAGTTGTTGTCGTGTAATGCAGTTGTCGTGTAATTGAACGGCCAAAACGCATAAAAAGTTTTACATTTTTAGTTGAAAATGGTGTTGTGTAAGCAGCCCCTAAGACTATAGGTTAATTTACCCTCCAGGCCACTAGGGGGCAGCACTGAACCCAGTTTTCAAAAGTTTGCATTTTCAGGCACCTAAAACGGCGTTGTCGTATCAATGAATGGCCATAAAACGTTTTACGTTTTTAGTTGAAAACGGTGTTGTGTAAGCGGCCCCTACAGGTTTATTTATCCTCCAGGCCACTAGGGGGCAGCACTGAACCCAGTTTTCAAAAGTTTGCATTTTCAGGCACCTAAAACGGCGTTGTCGTGTCAATGAACGGCCATAAAACATTTTATGCTTTTAGTTGAAAACGGTGTTGTGTAAGCGGCTCCTACAGGTTTATTTATCCTCCAGGCCACTAGGGGGCAGCACTGACCTGTGGAGTCGCTGTGTAATCGACGCTTCCTCCTCTGCAGAATCTTCCTGGCCTCCAGCATCTCCTCGCTCTCTGATGCGTGACGTCTCTTGAGATGCTCCACGTGAACCGACATCATCTCCACGGCGTGACTGACACGCGCTTCCTGATGCGCAAACATGGTTGTGAAAAGGTTTATGAACGGTCTATGCGGGTTTTGTGATGTGAAGTACCTGGTGTGCGGCTCCAAGCATCTCTGCTGTTTTTACAACATTGTCCACATTGCTCTCCAGCATCTGCAGGTTGTTCTTCATCTGTTCCACCATCTCTCTGCTATCCACATCTGGAAGACGCTCATACAACACCTGCAGGACAGCACAAACCCTTATAACGTGTAGGGAAGCACTTTTTGAGTACCAACATTTTTGCCAAGCAACATTTTTGCCATTTTTGCAAGTTAGCAATTATGATGATAAGTGTGTTCATTAATTATTAGGATCGTAGTTGATCCGAACTGTGAGCAGTGTCAGTCACTGAACTAGCCCTGCCCACTTGTACTTTGACCACACTTACTCTTCCATAAACCCCGCCCCCTAAAGACACAACAGCACGGATCAGCAGCCCCACGCTTCGGCACGCATGAGATTCGTGGATTAACTGCTAAGTTTAACCATCATAGAGTGAACGTTTATCATTTGGACGTGTTTTGTCTTGCCAATTTACACATTCAAACGATTTTAAAGGCAGAAGAAGAGGCGAAAGGCACCGAACTGATTCCTCTTTCGCGTTTACTTGCGCTTGAACGGACACATACACACAAAATTACGTTATTTGAGGGGACGGCCATTTGTAGTGGTTTCCGAAACAATAGTAGACGTTATTGAGTGCACTCATTCAATCCCACAATGCACCACAATAATGAGTGTACAACTGATGTACGTTCAACGGCTAGAGAATTCCCATAATGCACTGTGAGAGATTTCACTAGATTTGTAATGAGACGCTCTGGTAAACTTGATATCCGCCGAAATAAAAGCTCGACTGCATTTTTCGTTAAAATAAAAGTTCACGGGTTTATCTCATTTCTATACCCTTATGTGTGGAAATTAGGACAAAAAATTATGAAAGTTTAATTTATTATTCAGTGCATTTGTTTTAAAATATATGACTTTAACTATGGAAGCTTGATTCCGCCACAGAAAAAAACTTTTTATCTCGCAATTCTGACTTTTTTCTCACAATTGCGTGATATAACGTCAGAATTGCGATATAAATGCAATTGTGAGATTATCTTTTAAAATGTTTTATTCTGTGTTGGAAACAAGCTTCCATATATTATTGTCATATGAATGAATAATTATATTATTAGTAGTATGTAGTGTAATGTAGACTGAGACACTATATCACAACTAAAAAGAGGTTTGAGTCCCTGTTAAAGTGACTGACGTTGTTCAAGTTGCACACTGAATATGGTTTGGAGCTCTTCATTTTAAACTCTCAAAGTGCGCCATATTTATGAATTTTAACTTGATCACTGTACCCAGAATGCCCTTGCGCTGCTCAGCAGAGTCTCAGGTGTGTGTTCTGCTGTACCTGTAGCATCTCTCTGGTGTGCAGCAGTTCTCTCTGCAGATTCTCCTCCGCGACGACACGCTCGTGACGCTCCGCTTGAAGCCGCTGAGTTAGCGTGAACTGGTCACAGCGAAACCCCAGTGCAAACTGGGTAAACGCGCTCTGCGTGTGTGTTCACAGGTGTTAGTGACGTCTGGGGATGTCATATCTAACACACACTCTCTCTGAGAGAGACTCACCTCGACCTCGTCCTCCGTCATCTCCACACTGCTGTGAGAAACATGTCCTGTTAGCGTTAGCATTAGCAGCCTGATACTGTGAGTTTGTTTCAGTGGGTCTTTATTACTTGAGGTCAGGAATCAGACACTTGTTATAAAATTTTAATTTAGATTCCTCTTATCGATTCATCTGTGAGCATTTCAATATGACTTTAAACCATTGAAGCGCGAGAGACTCTGTTTTCTGTGTTCATGTGTATCAGTGTATCGGATCCGTGCAGCTCTTAAAGTGACAGCAGCCTAATATTCCTAATATAACATATAATATAATATAATAACACTAATATTCCTGCTCTATAATAACGCTAATATTCCCGCTCTATAATAACGCTAATATTCCCGCTCTATAATAACGCTAATATTCCCGCTCTATAATATCGCTAATATTCCCGCTCTATAATAACGGTAATATTCCCGCTCTATAATAACGCTAATATTCCCGCTCTATAATATCGCTAATATTCCCGCTCTATAATAACACTAATATTCCCGCTGTATAATAACACTAATATTCCCGCTCTATAATAACGCTAATATTCCCGCTCTATAATATCACTAAAATTCCCGCTCTATAATAACGCTAATATTCCCGCTCTATAATAACACTAATATTCCCGCTCTATAATAACGCTAATATTCCCGCTCTATAATAACTCTAATATTCCCGCTCTATAATAACTCTAATATTCCTGCTCTATAATAACACTAATATTCCTGCTCTATAATAACACTAATATTCCCGCTCTATAATAACACTAATATTCCTGCTCTATAATAACTCTAATATTCCTGCTCTATAATAACGCTAATATTCCCGCTCTATAATAACACTAATATTCCCGCTGTATAATAACACTAACACTAACATTCCCGCTCTATAATATCACTAATATTCCCGCTCTATAATGACATTAATATTCCCGCTCTATAATATCACTAATATACCCGCTCTATAATGACGCTAATATTCCCGCTCTATAATAACGCTAATATTCCCGCTCTATAATATCACTAAAATTCCCGCTCTATAATAACGCTAATATAATATTCCCGCTCTATAATAACGCTAATATTCCCGCTCTATAATATCACTAATATTCCCGCTCTATAATAACGCTAATATTCCCGCTCTATAATAACGCTAATATTCCCGCTCTATAATAACGCTAATATTCCCGCTCTATAATATCACTAATATTCCCGCTCTATAATATCACTAAAATTCCCGCTCTATAATAACGCTAATATTCCCGCTCTATAATAACGCTAATATTCCCGCTCTATAATATCGCTAATATTCCCGCTCTATAATAACGCTAATATTCCCGCTCTATAATAACGCTAATATTCCCGCTCTATAATATCACTAATATTCCCGCTCTATAATATCACTAATATTCCCGCTCTATAATAACTCTAATATTCCCGCTCTATAATAACGCTAATATTCCCGCTCTATAATGACATTAATATTCCCGCTCTATAATATCACTAATATTCCCGCTCTATAATAACACTAATATTCCCGCTCTATAATAACGCTAATATTCCCGCTCTATAATAACGCTAATATTCCCGCTCTATAATATCGCTAATATTCCCGCTCTATAATGACATTAATATTCCCGCTCTATAATAACTCTAATATTCCCGCTCTATAATAACGCTAATATTCCCGCTCTATAATGACATTAATATTCCCGCTCTATAATAACACTAATATTCCCGCTCTATAATAACACTAATATTCCCGCTCTATAATGACATTAATATTCCCGCTCTATAATAACGCTAATATTCCCGCTCTATAATATCACTAAAATTCCCGCTCTATAATAACGCTAATATTCCCGCTCTATAATAACGCTAATATTCCCGCTCTATAATATCACTAATATTCCCGCTCTATAATAACACTAATATTCCCGCTCTATAATAACACTAATATTCCCGCTCTATAATAACTCTAATATTCCCGCTCTATAATAACACTAATATTCCCGCTCTATAATATCACTAATATTCCCGCTCTATAATAACACTAATATTCCCGCTCTATAATAACACTAATATTCCCGCTCTATAATAACTCTAATATTCCCGCTCTATAATAACGCTAATATTCCCGCTCTATAATATCACTAATATTCCCGCTCTATAATAACACTAATATTCCCGCTCTATAATAACACTAATATTCCCGCTCTATAATAACTCTAATATTCCCGCTCTATAATAACTCTAATATTCCCGCTCTATAATAACACTAATATTCCCGCTCTATAATAACACTAATATTCCCGCTCTATAATATCACTAATACTCCCGCTGTATAATAACACTAACACTAACATTCCCGCTCTATAATATCACTAATATTCCCGCTCTATAATAACACTAATCAAACAACAGAAGACAAAGAGAAAATTCACTGGTTCTTCACTGAATAACTTTTGTAACTATATTTGTAATGTAAATTTTATTATAAAGTACAGTGTTATTTTACATTTGATTACAGTTTCTGAACCTGAAAATCTTAAAACTCTTTCAATCGTATCTTTGTTCAGTTGTAACTTATTTTGCGATTGCAAATTTTTTACTTGTTTTTTTTTTTTTTTTTTAATCACTGAGTGTTTATTGTCTTTAATAAAGCTTGAAGTGTATATTAGTTCTGCTAGTTGTTCTTCTATGGTGTTTTTAAACCTCAGGCAAACGCTCCTTGTGTGAGTGTTCTTTATCCTGATGATTTCTGTTCATGATATTCAGACACAGTTACATGTTTACAATAAGACTAAATGTGAATGATATCTAAAAAAAAATGTTTTGCCTTATTGGAATTGAAAGTAGAAAGAATCGGAATCGATAAGCAGAATCGAATTTAGAATCGGAATCGTTAAAATGTAAACGAAACCCAACCCTAGTCTTTACCTCTTTAATCCCAGTCTGTCCATGATGGATAGATTCTCCCAGGAAGCCGCCAGCAGCTTCTTTGAGTTTGGATCTGTTTAATGTGGCCAAAACCAACTCAAGTTACTGTTTATCTCAATATATTAGAGTCCAAAACTGGTACTTTGTTTAAAATAAAAACTAACACTAAGTGTGTGTGTCGTACCGTCATCACTGTCGTCACTGTCTCCCAGTATCCCAGTATAATCATACAGGCCTGATTTATTATTCATCTGCTGATAAAACACACTGACAGAAAGCAAGAAAACACAATGTAATTAGAGTTTCTTCCTACCGTTTGTATCGTGTCCGTTCAGAGATAAAGAGTCAATCGTAATCTTCTTAGCGTTAGCCAACGACATGACAGAGTCGCGGGAGGAAGCGGGTGTTAAAAGAGCCTGAAATCACTCATAAATCATCACACAACACAAACATATATAATTAACATATTTATCAAAGTCAAATAGAGACCATCATCAAATCACTGCAGAGAGAAATAATAAATAAATAAATAAATAAATAAATAAATAAATAAATAAATATAAAATGTAATTTTTTTTTTTTAGTAAAACACCTAATTTAACATTTTTTTATGATATTTAATTTCGTACATGTTATTGTTTTTAATATCCCGGTTGTGAAACCATAAGTAAGCAAAATACAGGATTTAATTCCCACATTTGACCACAAGAGGGCGTGAAGAACTGAATTACTGAGAGCTTAATTACTTGCAAAACTTAAAAACACTCCCGGCAACCTTAAAGAAATCCTCTCATGGTAATTCAGTGACACGTTTATGAATGTGTTTGGTTTCGTAACAGCACATTCAGCATTCCTCTCGGCCGCATGATCCGCGCGCTGATCCGTCTAATCTGAGCTAGGCAGATTTCAGCATCTCGTGTGACCAAATCCTGTTCAAACACTTAAACCCTTTTGTTTTAGTCAGCGGGAGACCAGCAGAGAAATCACTGAATCCGGACTGCAGTCAGAGCTCTTGCTGGGTCGGGGAACCTGCGCAGAACACACACACACACACACACACACACACACACACACACACACACTCTAACCCGACCCCTAAACCTACCCATCACACACACACATACACACACACACACACACACACGCACACACACTAACCCGACCCCTAAACCTACCCATCATCACACACACACACACACACACACACACACACACACTAACCTGACCCCTAAACCTACCCATCACACACACACACAAACTCGACCCCTAAACCTACCCATCACACACACACACACACACACACACACACACACTAACCCGACCCCTAAACCTACCCATCACACACACACACGCACACACACACACACGCACACACACACACACTAACCCGACCCCTAAACCTACCCATCACACACACACACACACACACACACACACACACACACACTCTAACCCGACCCCTAAACCTACCCATCATCACACACACACACACACACACACTAACCTGACCCCTAAACCTACCCATCACACACACACACAAACTCGACCCCTAAACCTACCCATCACACACACACACACACACACACACACACACTAACCCGACCCCTAAACCTACCCATCACACACACACACGCAGTGCGCACACACGCACACACACACACGCACACACACACACACACACAGAGAAACCAGCAGAGAAATCACTGAATCCGGACTGCAGTCAGAGCTCTTGCTGGGTCGGGGAACCTGCGCAGAACACACACACACACACACACACACACACACACACTCTCTAACCCGACCCCTAAACCTACCCATCACACACATACACACACACACTAACCCGACCCCTAAACCTACCCATCACACACACACACACACACACCCACACTAACCCGACCCCTAAACCCATCACACACACACATACACACACACACGCACACACACACACTAACCCGACCCCTAAACCTACCCATCACACACACACACACACACACACACGCACACACACACACACTAACCTGACCCCTAAACCTACCCATCACACACACACACACACACACACACAGGTTTGTTTTGCTATACTTGGACATTCCATAGACGTAATGGTTTTTATACTGTACAAACTTGCATATTCTATCACCCTACACTAAACCTACCCACCACACACACAGTAACCCGACCCCTAAACCTACCTATCACACACACACACACACACACACTAACCCGACCCCTAAACCTAACCATCACACACACACACACACACACACACACACACACACACACACACTCTCTCTCTTTCTCTCTCTCTCACACACACACACACACACAATGGAGAGAGGGCGAGTTATGCTGCTTGGGGCCACATTGTTCATACAACATCTGCAGAGCACATTCACGTGCACACGCACACACACTTAAAACAAAAGTCATACATAAACAATCACTCATAACGATAATTATAATCAGGTTCAGATGGGTGTGTGTTATCCTGTGACCCATATGATTGTTCTGTTCCTTATGCATTTACATACTGACCTTGAAGAGAGGAAACAACTCAAACCGAACGAGGGGTCACGACCTCAGCTGAGGGGGAAACAAACGTACTGTAACGGAGGAAACATACGTAACGTCCAGGAAAACAGAAGAGCACAACTCAGAGGAAGAGCACGTACCTTCGGAAACCTTTCACTGACTCTCACGCCCTGCGATTCTTCACGACTCTTAAATCACACAGTGAGCCTCAGAAACATCTCACTGAGCATCTGAACCTCGAAACACCTCAGCGACGATCAAAAAACACCCGATGATCTCGTAAAACAGTGATCTTCTAAAACACCCTCCTAACCCCAAAACACCTAGATTACTCCCGAATTACATAACCCTCAAAACACCCAAATGATCCCTTAAAACACCCAGTGATCTTCAAAAATGCCCACTAAAACTCAAAAACACCCAATTAATCCCTAAATACTTAACAACCCTTAAAAGCTCCCCAGTGATCCCCTGAAATACACAGTGATCTTCAAAAACGCCCACTAAGACTCGAAACACTCACATTACTTAATTACCCTCAAAACATCCCAATGACCCCCTAAGACACCCAGTGACCCTCAAAACACCCCAATGATCCCCTAAAACACCCAGTGACCCTCAGAAACACCCCAATGATCCCCTAAAACACCCAGTAACCCTCAGAAACACCCCAATGACCCCCTAAAACACCTAGTGACCCTCAGAAACACCCCAATGACCCCCTAAAACACCTAGTGACCCTCAGAAACACCCCAATGACCCCCTAAAACACCTAGTGACCCTCAGAAACACCCCAATGACCCCCTAAAACACCCAGTGACCCTCAAAACACCCCAATGACCCCCTAAGACACCTAGTGACCCTCAGAAACACCCCAATGACCCCCTAAAACACCAGTGACCCTCAGAAACACCCCAATGACCCCCTAAAACACCCAGTGACCCTCAAAACACCCCAATGACCCCCTAAGACACCTAGTGACTCTCAGAAACACCCCAATGACCCCCTAAAACACCAGTGACCCTCAGAAACACCCCAATGACCCCCTAAAACATCAGTGACCCTCAGAAACACCCCAATGACCCCCTAAAACACCAGTGACCCTCAGAAACACCCCAATGACCCCCTAAAACACCCAGTGACCCTCAAAACACCCCAATGACCCCCTAAGACACCTAGTGACTCTCAAAACACCCCAATGATCCCCGTAAGACACCCAGCGACCCTCAAAACACCCCAATGATCCCCTAAAACACCAGTGATCCTCAAAACACCCCAATGACCCCCTAAGACACCCAGTGACTCTCAAAACACCCCAATGATCCCCGTAAGACACCCAGCGACCCTCAAAACACCCCAATGATCCCCTAAAACACCAGTGACCCTCAAAACACCCCAATGACCCCCTAAGACACCCAGTGACCCTCCAAACACCCCAATGATCCCCTAAAACACCAGTGACCCTCAAAACACCCCAATGACCCCTTAAGACACCCAGTGACCCTCCAAACACCCCAATGATCTCTTAAAACACCAGTGACCCTCAAAACACCCCAATGACCCCCTAAGACACCCAGTGACCCTCAGAAACACCCCAATGACCCCCTAAAACACCAGTGACCCTCAGAAACACCCCAATGACCCCCTAAAACATCAGTGACCCTCAGAAACACCCCAATGACCCCCTAAAACACCAGTGACCCTCAGAAACACCCCAATGACCCCCTAAAACACCCAGTGACCCTCAAAACACCCCAATGACCCCCTAAGACACCTAGTGACTCTCAAAACACCCCAATGATCCCCGTAAGACACCCAGCGACCCTCAAAACACCCCAATGATCCCCTAAAACACCAGTGATCCTCAAAACACCCCAATGACCCCCTAAGACACCCAGTGACTCTCAAAACACCCCAATGATCCCCGTAAGACACCCAGCGACCCTCAAAACACCCCAATGATCCCCTAAAACACCAGTGACCCTCAAAACACCCCAATGACCCCCTAAGACACCCAGTGACCCTCCAAACACCCCAATGATCCCCTAAAACACCAGTGACCCTCAAAACACCCCAATGACCCCTTAAGACACCCAGTGACCCTCCAAACACCCCAATGATCTCTTAAAACACCAGTGACCCTCAAAACACCCCAATGACCCCCTAAGACACCCAGTGACCCTCAAAACACCCCAATGACCCCCTAAGACACCCAGTGACCCTCAAAAAACCTCAATGACCCCCTAAGACAGCCAGTGACCCTCAAAACACCCCAATGACCCCCTAAGACACCCAGTGACCCTCAAAACACCTCAATGACCTCCTAAGACAGCCAGTGACCCTCCAAACACCCAATGACCCCCTAAGACAGCCAGTGACCCTCCAAACACCCCAATGACCCCCTAAGACACCCAGTGACCCTCAAAACACCTCAATGACCCCCTAAGACAGCCAGTGAACCTCAGAAACACCCCAATGACCCCCTAAAACACCAGTGACCCTCAAAACACCTCAATGACCCCTTAAGACAGCCAGTGACCCTCCAAACACCCCAATGACCCCCTAAGACACCCAGTGACCCTCAAAACACCCCAATGACCCCCTAAGACACCCAGTGACCCTCAGAAACACCCCAATGATCCGCTAAAACACCAGTGACCCTCAAACCACCCCAATGACCCGCTAAGACACCCAGTGACCCTCAAAAACACCCACCGAAACTCAAACTCCCAGATTATACCCCAAATACATAACGACCCTCAAAAACAAGCACCCACTAGGCTGTACACTAGGCTGTACACTAGGCTACTCAGAACACAAATGGCCCTATATAGTACCCCGAACACCCTAAATACCCACTAACCTTCGATAATAACCAGAACACAACTGATTAATACACTGCTGACCCTCCAAAACTGACGCCCTAAAAATACTTATTGACCACCCCAAACAACCAGTGTACCTATAAAACCACCACAATGAAACAATGAAAATAAGTCTCATAAACATCGTACATGCACTCAAATACACCCACAGAGATCAACCTGACCATCAAAAACACCCCAATCTCACATTAGGCTACTCAGATCTCTTAAGCACCCTAAATACCCACTGACCTTCAAAAACACCCAGTAAACAACTGACCAACTAAAACACCCTTCGGACCCTGCAAAACATCCCAATGACACCCTAAAAATATGCATTGACCCTAAGAAAACCTCAAAAACAGTGATCTTCAAATACACCTCACTGTCACATCAAGCTTTGAATACAACTTACCCTCCACAGGACCCTAAATCACGCCCTAAACACCCACTTATCCTCAAAAATAGCACAGAACTGACCATCCACATAAAAAAGACCACAATGAACACTTAAAATACTCAGCAACACTAAATCAACAACAACAACCTACATACACTCAATCTGACCCTCAAAAACACCCCAATCTCACTTTAGGCTATTTAGAAATCATAAGGCACCCTAAAGGACACCCTAAACACCATAAAAACACTTTATTATACTAAAAACTAGACTGACTGTTGAAAATACGCCACTGATCCTCCAAAACACCCCAGTGACGCCCTAAAATTCCCACAAACTATCAAAAATAAGTAACCACTGATGTCAAAAACACCCCCATCTGACATTAGGCAACTCAGAACACAACGGACACTCTTGAGCACCCCAAATGACACCCTAAATACACACAGACCTTCAAAAATACCCAATAGACACAGCAAAACACCCCAATCTCACATTAGGCTATTTAGAAATCATAAGGCACCCTAAATGACACCCTAAAACACCATAAAAACACATACTATACAGATGACCACTAAAAACACCACACTGATCATTGAAAATACACCAATAATCCTCCTAAACACACCCCAGTTACACCCTAAAATTCCCACAAACCCCCAAAAATAACCACTGATGTCAAAAACACCCAACAGTCTCCTAAAACACTCACTGACTCTCAAAAACACCCCCTTACAGACTTACAAACACACACACACACACACACACACACACACACACACCAAAATACCCTAATGACGCCCTAAAACATCCACAAACCCTCTAAAACGTCCACTTACCTCATGAATAATCCAGTGACCCCTGTGTGAGCATAAGAGATGTTCATTTGGTTAGCAAAATCATTTATGAAACAGCCCAGAAGATCAATCTGTGAGGTTTTACCCTGTAGTTTTATTCAGATGTTTTACAAAAGCCTGTAGAAAACATCACCCTGCAACAGTTCAGTCAGTTCTTGTCCACATCGTTCACATAACCAGGAAACAAACGGCCCCTCCGACAGGAAGACTCGCACACATTTCACCGGCACTCGTTTCCGGGTCAGAACGCACAGATTCACAGCATGTCATGTCTACATGAGCCAGTTAGCAGCACCACCATGACACGAATAAAAATGAAATCAGATTGAGGCCTACAATGCGCTTAAGGTCAAAGGTCACAGCGATATATGTCGTGTTGTTGATCGTAACCTCTGTTTTGGGAAACTAACTAATAAAGCGTAATTAAATAATATTTATATAAACTCTGGAGTCAGATATTCAATCACTGATCTGAACTCTGATATATAAATGTGATCACAGTATCATTTCTTAGAAACACAAACATAAACAATTAAAAAAACGGAAAGTTTGAGGTTTTAAAAGTTGTAATAATATTCGGTCAGTTCAACCAGCTGGTCTTAGCTAGCCTCCTAGCTGGTTTTTGAGAGGTTTTGGCCACTTTTTTTGGCTAGTTAGACTGGGAGACCAGCTAGAACCAGCAGAACATCTGGTTTAGGCATTGGCTCTTCATCAGCGATCGAATTTTCATATCTTGAAGCGTGAAGGATTATTTTTAAAAATGTGTTTTTCATGAAGTATGCGAGTGCAAACACTTCTAGTTACAGTTTTAACGTCTTGTTTTGTTATGAAACGCGTCAGAAAACAATTTGTAAAACAATGCAAGTACGTACTTCATTCTCAGTATTGCCACAAGGGGCGCTAGCAGACATTAGCGCAATCAGTCTTCTTCTACAGTCAGCTCAACTATGATCAAGACGGCGCAACAGTTAGAAGTCTTGCTAAGCAGGTAAGTTAAAGCTAGTTAAACTGTTGAAACGTTTATATGTAGCTAAGAGCTAAATAAAAAAATCTTGTTTGATAAGGTTAGCATGCTTATGCATTGCGTTTTTGGCCTTCAAGACTTCCAAACATAGCAAAAGGGAAAAGGACGTACTAGTAAAACTCAACGTTATAAGCCTGCGAACCGACCAATAGATAGAGCAAAATGGGTATCGCTAGTAGCAGCAACCTTTCATATTTAACGTCATTTGGTGGAGAAGCTTTTGTTGTGTAGCGCTACAATTTTTCACAAGTTTTTTCCGGAAGATTATTTGTAAAAATGTGTTTTTTCATGAAGTATGCGAATGCAAACACTTCTGGTTTCACTTCATAAAACAATGCAAGTATGTGCTGCATTCTCAGTTTCGCCACTGGGGGCGCTAGCAGACATTAGCGCAATCGGTCTTCTTCTACAGTCAGCTCAACTACGGTCAAGACGCCGCAACAGTTGGAAATCTTGCTAAGCAGGTTAGTTAAAGTTAGGTTAGCTAAACATCTTGTTTCATCACGTTAGCATACTTAAGTCGCGTGTTTTTGGCCTTCAAGACTTGCAAACATAGCAAAAGGACA
Source organism: Vimba vimba (assembly GCA_022828995.1). NCBI lineage: Eukaryota > Metazoa > Chordata > Actinopteri > Cypriniformes > Leuciscidae > Vimba > Vimba vimba. Next base: position 44,187,518 of record CM040825.1, read on the forward strand.
AAGGACGTACAAGTAAAACTCAACGTTACAAGCCTGCGAACCGACCCAAAATAGATGGAGGTTTCTCTAGTAGCAGCAACCTTTGATATTTTACGTCATTTGGCGACGCCCCCCCCCCCCCCCCCCAAAAAAAAACATCCTTAAACAACTCAAAAAATCATTGTCGTCAAAGACATTGTGAATAGTTCAACAGGAATGCATTGCTGCGATTTAAAGATTCGGTTAAAGAAGTTGTGAAGCATATGTGAGGCAGATTTGAGCAGCAAATGAGGGTCTTTATTACGTTTACGATGACGTCTCTCGGCCTGCTTTAGAGTTCAGTTCAGTAACAAATCATCCAGTCGCATAAGATCCAAAGAGTTTTATAAAAGTAGCAACTCGAGAGCTGAAGATCACAGTGATTTGGTCCGCCAGCCTGGAATGGTTTGGGTCAGTACATGTCCCTGTAGATCTCCTGCAGAAGCGGGTGCAGCGACGTCTCGGACTCCGTCTTCTTGATCTTCTGCACCAGCTGAGCGTTCTCCGTCACCAGTTGCCGGAGGTCGGCCAGCTTCTGCAGGAGTTTGGGGAAGATGAAGCCGGCGTCGGGGTGATTGAGCGTCAGGTGCTGATTGAGGGCCTGGAGGATGTTGTCCTGGATCTCCTCCACCTGATGGATGTTCATGAGTCCTGGACGATCTGCGCTCAAGAAAACATGCACAAACCGCTTTGATTTGTACGTCATTTCTCTTACTGCAGTTCCATTATGAAACTCAAACACCCAGATTACTCCCTAAATACTTAATGACCCTCCAAAACACCCCACTGACACCCTAAAAATACTTACTGACCACCCCAAACAACCAGTGTACCTAAAGAACCACCACAAGGAAACCTTAAAATACTCATAAACAGGGTTTGAAATTAACACCCGCCAACGCTGTCAAATCACTAGCCAATTTGGCGTGTTACTTATGTTTACTCACTTTGCTGGGTTCGTGTAAATGCGTGAAAGCCAAATCTGCGCAGATCTAGCGCAAATATTCAACTCGTGAGTCATCATGATTAAAGATTAAAAAGCATTTGGTTAACAGAAAAGACATTGTAATTTTCCAACATCCTACAAAAAATTTGTATGTTCTTTTTACTGTATTGATCTGTCCACCTAAAACATAATTTTGAGGATGAAAGAGGAAGAGGAGGAGATGCTGGATAGCAGGATTTTGTTTGAATAAGAAATTAATGTATGAAATCCAAATTTTATATTTTATATATATATATATATAAACTGAGACATAGTTAATCTGGTTCTCTTATTTAAAAATAAATAAAACAATTGGCTAGTAGAAGCTCTGAATGGCCAGTAGCTTAAAAATGTAGTGGCCAAATTGGCTTGTGTGTGAAAAAGTTAATTTCAAACCCTGCCCATAAAGTCTCAAAAACATCCTATATGCACTCAAATACACCCACAGAGATCAACCTGACCGTCAAAAACAGGCCAATCTCACAGAAGTCGACGAAAGCTCACCTCCACACAGGATGATGGCGGCCACGAACAGGGCGAGGTCGCTGTCGTCCAGCTCGAGAGCGTTAAACTTCACTGCAAACTCGAACTTCGGCTCCATGATCTCGCTGAAGGGTTTGCGAAGACTGCGGAGGAACTCCCTCGTCACGAAGCCCCGCCCATTCGCCACCAACAGCCCGTCTTTATTCATGAGCGACGGCAGCATGGCGAAGATCGCCTCGTGGACGCCGTACTTCAACAGCGTCACCTGGGGAGCAAAGGCAAGCTAGTCAAGAGTCGAGAAAACGCACAGTTCGTAAAAACAATTGTTGCGTAAAACAAAAAACGGAATTTCGTTCACATGTGCACTCAAAATGTACAGTTGAATGACAATAAAAAGTTATCTATCTATCTATCTACTAGTGCTGTGTTCGAAATCACCCCCTACACCAAAATTTTCGTATGCATTTTTTCGTATTTGTCATCCGGTGGCTCTGAATTGTCAAAACATCTCTCATAATGCTTCCTACGGATGCGAAAAACGCAGAAAATCGAACCTGATCCGTTTTTTTTTTTTTTATGACTGACGAAAGTTTCGGAGGCAGTGTGTAAGCGTGATTGACACAACGTGAGGTCTGTTTATTTTTTAACGTGCAAAAATTTTGGACGAGAATTTCGGACTTTATTCTGAATTCTGCTATGGAAACTAGAACGTATAAACCGTAATTAAATAATTTAATAAGGAATTTATACCTGTATGATATTACGCTGGTCCAGCAAGGTTTGGAAAATGGATGGATGATTGATTCAGCTGCGGCGCCATCTCCTGGCGAGACGCGGGAATTCATTCAGTGCGCGACTCTCACAGTGCATTATGGGTATTCTCTAGCCGTAGAGTTGTTCATTAGTTGTACACTCGTTATTGCGGTGCATTGTGGGATTGAATGAGTGCACTCAAATAACGCACTATTTAAGGGGCTATTTATACGACACCGTTTTCAATTAAAAACGAAAAACTTTTTATGCGTTTTGGCTGTTCGTTTACACGACAACGGCGTATTGGGTGCCTGAAAACACAAACTTTTGAAAACGGGTTTCAAAACACAAGTTTTTGAAAACAGTCTCCGTGTAAACAACAAAAACGTGAATCTCTGAAGACGATGACGTCATGCACATGCGTATTACGTGTTCAATGTATAGTGTTTCATCGCCACCTAATGGCCTGGCAGCAGAATACAGCGTTTTTAATCGTTTTCGCGGATCCGTGTGAATGGGGATCGTTTTGACAATGCTGTCGTCTGTACGCTGAAAACTCAAAGGAGAAACTTCTCAGTTTTAAGCATATCGTTGTCGATGTAGGGTGTAGGGTGTAGGGTGCGATTTCGCCTAGGTTTAACGAAAAAAGTCGTTTTCATGGATTACACCTCATGTCCTGATTCCGTTACCTGGTCGTTCAAGAAAAGGTCGATGAATCCCGGGATGCTTTTGGAGAACTCGGTGAGTTCTCGTACGGTTTCCACGGTCGTGCATTGACAGCGGTAAAACACGTGCACGCCGATCTCCTTGTTGGGCGGAGCTCCGTTAATCACCTGATTCCAGACCAGCCCGTTTTCCGCCTGCCACAGCGAGTCCATGTCATGGATGACAAACGGCTGGAGGACACACAAAGAGAAAACAGTTTGTTTTTCTCGAGCATCTTCATTTACAATGTTTTTAAAGGGATAGTTCACCCAAAAATGTCATTAATTACTCACCCTCATGTCGTTCCAAACCCATAAGACCTTCGTTCATCTTCAGAACACAAATTAAGATATTTTTGATGAAAACTGATGGCTCGGGCGGGCTCCATTGACAGCTATTTAATTAACACTTTCAAGGACCAGAAAGGTAGGAAAGACATTGTTAAAATAGTCCGTGTGACTGCAGTGGTTCAACCTTAATTTTATGAAGCAATGAGAAAACTTTACGACTTACAAAATAACGACTTTATTTAACAATTTCTTCTCTGAAGAAGAACACAAATGTGAACGCGCGTCGGAGACTGATACGGAAGAGAAGAAATTGTTGAATAAAGTCGTTTTTTTGGAACACAAAAACTATTCTCGTCGCTTCATAAAATTACGGTTGAACCACTGCAGTCACATGGACTATTTTAACGATGTCTTTCCTACCTTTCTGGGCCTTCAAAGTGTTCATTAAATAGCTGTCAATGGAGCCCGCCCTGAGCCATCAGTTTTCATCAAAAATATCTTAATCTGTGTTCCGAAGATGAACGAAGGTCTTACGGGTTTGGGACAACATGAGGGTGAGTAATTAATGACTGAGTTTTCATGTTTGGGTGAACTATCCCTTTAACGTTTGGCGTTTCTCGTGGGGTTACCTGGCTTGCGTTGGTCTTCCCCGTCAGGATGTTGCGAGCTTTCTTCTTGGTCATGTTGAGATTCTTCAGGTAGGCGTTGTTGACCCTTTTGGCGAGAGACTTCAGATCTGAACCACTGGAGGTCTGGGAGCTCTTTTCCCCCGCTAACATCCCCGCGACTAGCTTACGCTTCTCTGCCTCCGGCATCCGTCCATATCGGATCGCTACCAACACAGAATCACTGTCAACACTGGCTACGTTTACATGCAACCAAATAATCGGTTAGTAATGGGATTGACGGCTCAATCGGACTGAAAAGCCTTCAAACACCTTAATCGATCTGATTGAGCTCGATCCGAACGAAATTTCGATCGGATTGAAAGGGGGAGTTTATTCCTTTTCTAGTCCGATCGAGAGCACATGTAAACACTTGATCGGATTGAAAACTGTATAAACCGCATATGACGTAGAAATAGCGTAATGACGCGCTGAACGAGCTGTTCTTCCTGTGTCGTATAAATGAGTTTCCCGTCCTCCTATAATCCTGCTTTCCCTGCGTGTGTGAAGTGGAGCCGGACAACCACCAGTGCTTGCTTCAGACTCTCATCCACACACGACTGGGTTTGGGCATTATTACTGCAGGTTCATACGCTCATCGTCTCCAAATAATGACCAGAAATGGATCAATATTAAGTCTGCTGTTTAAAACAAATAAAGAACCAATGTAGGAGAATTTGTGTAATGTGCGCATGTCGAAAAATATATACCGATTTGAAGCTTGTGACATATAAACACACACATCAACCCGATCATGTGTTTAGCATTCGTGTAAACATTACATTCAGATTCATTCATCCGATTGAAACAAAAGCTGTGCATGTAAACACAGCCACTGTAGTCTAGAAGTCAATATTTTATTGTTTGCGTATGTCTGTTGTCGTTTCGCTTACCGTCATGAGACATCCCGAGCACCAGGCACTTTTGAAATCGACAGAACTGGCATTTATTCCGACTTTTCTTTTGGATCTTACAGCTGCGCTCACATTTATCATATTCCAACTTCATTCGAATGGTCCTCCGGAAAAATCCCTGAGAGACACAGAGACACAGTTTTCCAAACTAAGAGATTTTATGGAGCATGATGCGAGCATGACCTCTCAGTGGCGTAAAGTATTTGAGTAAATGTAATTAGTTACTGTACTTAAGTATCTTTTTGGCTACTTTTTAGTTTTACTATCAAAGATATTAGCAACTTTTACTCTCTACTTGAATACATTTTTGAACAAGTTCAAAAGTTTTTGATCGGTAAGATTTTTAATGTTTTTAAAAGAAGTCTCTTCTGCTCACCAAGGCTGCATTTATTTAATTAACTGATTAAAAATTGGGAAAAAAACAGTAATATTGTGAAATATTATTCCAGTGTAAATCATCTGTGTTCTATGTGTATATATAGTATAGTGTAATTTATTCCTGTGATCAAAGCTGAATTTTCAGCATCATTACTCCAGTCTTCAGTGTCACATGATCCTTCAGAAATCACTCTAATATGATGATTTGATGCTCAAGAAACATTCATTATTATTATCGATGTTGAAAACAGTTATTTACAATTTTATTTCAGGATTCTTTGATGAATAGAAAGTTCAAAAGAACAGCATCTGTCTGAAATAGAAAGCTTTTGCATTGAAATTGGTGACTTGTAACTTGTCATTTTCGCTGCAAGGTATCTGTACATTTACTCAAGTGTGGTTTTCAGGTACTCGTTACACCTCGGTGACCTCTGACCTTGCAGCCCTCACAGGCATGAACGCCGTAGTGGAATCCCGAGGCTCGGTCTCCACAGATTCGACACTCCATGTTAAGCCCCGCCCCCTCGTCTCGGCCCCGCAGGAGCTGCTCTGACAGAGGCGACGCTTTGCACAGATCTACACACACACACACAGAACTGCATTTCTATGCGAGAATCAATCAAACACTTCATGTAACTTCATGAAATTGTGTGAACGCGTATAAAAGTGTGCGAAAGTAATCACCCCCCATAACCACCATCATCATCCTCACCTGTGGAGGTTGCTGTCGGTTCAGGACTGCTCGTGTTGCTTTGCTCTTCCAGTTCGTTCGCCTCATGTCGGTTCGTCTCCCAGTTAAGCTCCTCCCCCTGAGGCTCCTCCCTCACATCCAGCTCCAGGTTAAGCTCCACCCCTCCTCCAAGTTCACAAAGCACATCCTCAAATCGTTCGTCATCAGGCCCCTCCCCCTGGCTAATGCAGGGGGAGGAGTCTTCGTTCGCCACACAGACTCCGCCCACTGCCCCAGGATCTCTGGGTAATCTGCTCCTCCCGGCCACAAAGACCGAGTTTCTTCCGTCCATCTCCAGAAATTCAAACACGCTCATGAGCCGCCGCGGTCATAACAGCATCTGTGAGAGAAACACACGTTTAAAAAACTGGAAAACACACGTTTTATGTGCCATAGTTCATTTCTGCAATTCTAAGACATTATTCTAATGATGAAATGGTTTGTTGAGCACAGTTTTCGTTTCAATGTTCTCATGTTTCCTATTGAAATTTGATGTCATCAAAATTTTTGGTCAGTTTTGCCAGAATTACACTAACATATTGATTAGCTCAATTACAATTAAACCAAAATTTATTCAGACACCTTCAACATTTCTCACATTATCACAGTTTATTCGCTATAGTTTCGAAAATGGTTATAAAATATGAGCAGAACTCAGTTGATATTTGACTGGTTTTGTCCGTCCTTCTGTTAGACTGTCTCACACATGAATTATGTTGAATATCTGTCAGCTGTTAAATTTAACTACACAATTAGATAATACCAGTTTAGCTCAACCAATCACCAAGCAATGCTTCATTTTGTTCAGTCTGTGTGTAAAAAGAGCATTAGCAATTAAAGAAAACACACTTCAGAAAAACATGATCAGCTCAAAGTGTCCGAATCATTGTTGGTCCCAAAGTTTTACTAGTAGTCACTGAATGAAGAATATTTGGGTATAATATGTCACAGTTTACTTTTATTTTGCTCTCCTCACTTTCATTAATGAACTATAGTGTCCTGATCACACACTAGTAATAAATTATTTACTAGTGACTGAATGATTTTTGGTTTGACTATAATTTTAATATAAGACTATTTAATGAAAAAGTTTGTAGATTAGTTGGCACACAAATTTAATTTCTTTAACTTCTGTCTGGAAAAAAACTACATACATAATTTAGACTATATAATTATAAATAACAAATGTTAATGTTATACCCAAATGAGCTTTTATGTGTTTTGGGTAACACTTTATTTTACAGTGTCCTTGTTACATATGTTACATGTACTTACCATAGTAATAACAGTAAATTATTCATAATTACATGCAACTAACCCTCAACCAAACCCAAACCCTATAGTAAGTACATGTTATTCATTAATATCACTCATTACTTAAATATATAATTACACTGTAACAATGACACCTTAAAATAAAATGTAACCGTCTTTTGTACTGTAAATTGTTCTTTAGTTTCATGAAGTCCAATCTTAAAAGTGCTTGAAGAGTGTGTGTGTGTGTGTGTGTGTGTGTGTGTGTGTGTGTGTGTGTGTGTGTATTCGAGGAACAGTTGAAATAACACAACACTGATTTGACAGCTGTATCGTGTTCAGAAGACACCAGAAACCTGTGGTACGCCCACCCCCGACCGACTGACCCACTGCATTCTGGGAACTAACACAACACACACACCAGCTGCAGAGACATGAAACTTCTGCGACTGAACCAAAACCAAAGCAAAGCCCAAATGTTCACAGACTGTCTTCAGACCTGTGACACACACACACACACACACACACACACACACACACACACTGATCATACAGACGAAAGCTCTGTGAGTGAGTTTCTCAGTGTCAGTTTCGGCAGAAACAAACAATGAAAGCGTCAGAATGAGGAGCAGAGGTCAGCCAGGCCCGGCACTGGAGCGGCTGCAGACCCAACAACATGCCTCTCACCGGAGCTCAGCACATTTCACCACTCAAACTCTGAAGTCTGTGAACTGTGACTGTGTTTCCACACACGCCACACACACAAACAAACAAACACAAGTTTAGAAAACATATTTTAACATCCAAAAGTAAAATATAATTGAATCGCAAGCTAGCGTTGTGATTGGTGTACGTATGAATTACACTCACTCAGTAATTGGTGGGTTCAAAACATGTTAATTGTTGTGGAGCTGAGAAGAGTTTCCCACATGCATGAAACAAGCTAAACCAAACTCAAGAAGGACAATAAATAATAGTCGCAAGTTTTGTGTTAGAGTTGGTCTACAGTCTTGCTTTACAACCAAACTAAAACAAAAGAAACTTTTAGGGTAAAGGCTCGATCACACCAAGGACGATAACTATAGAGTAAATCAAAAAATAGTTCTCAATGTAAAAGAATAACAGAGTCCACACCACAACTATAGCGATACAAGGAACGATATCATTGGAATCACTTTTCTAGAACGTTTTTTTTTCCAGCTGATGAAAGATAAAAACATTGACAGCCAATCAGAATCCATCCTGCTTAACGAGCTCGAGCATTTAAAGCGACAGACGACAAAACTGCAGCGCTTACAATAAACAGAACGATATCGTCCGCTGGTGTGGACGCTAATACATTTATCATTATCGTTATAGTTATATAGGGTGAATCCAGGTTGATTGGGACACATTTTTCCAGTCATTTCAATGGCAAAGTGTCTCAACAAACCTGGATTCACTCTAGTGCCTGATTTACTCTATAAGCATTATAATCTGCTTTACAACAAAACCAAACAAACAAAACCAAAAATAGTAATAAAAAAAGAGATAAAATAAAATAAAATGAAATAATAGCCACAAGATTAATTTACAATCATTATAATCTGTGCGCATTTAGACACATGAGCACAGATTGTCACATTACAACAACAACCTTCCCAACAAACACACCAATCCCGATCCCGATCCCACTGGAGCTTCACGATTGGTCAGAAGACTGAGATGTGGGTCAGTGTGTGGATCAATGAGTGTGTTCAAACACACAGCAGATTTCCTAAAGAGCTTCATTACAACAGAATTCACATATAGCAGCGTGAGGTCAAAGGTCACCGTGAAGCGTGCGACATGCTCACCTACTATGCATGCTACTCCTGCAGTATACTAATGACTTATTTAAATGCAAGTTCTTTATTAAACACAAAATACTTGTTAATGTACCTGTAGAGTGCAGTACACTAGTTTACATTCTGAAAGCTCAAATGACCTTTTGATCCCTACAATGTGAAAGGCAGATGACCTTTGACCTCTTATAAAAAGCCCAAACCACCAAACAGGTCAGATATGTAAGAGCAGAGGATCATGGGACTGGAAGCAAGCACTTGAAGAGGTTAAATTAGTCTCCATGGCAACAGCAGCGCTGATGTCACTTCCTGACCGGCGTGAGGTTAACGAGTTAATCAGAAATAATGAGTGACTCAGATTGACAGCTGCTCGTTAGACCCGTTGACCTGTATCTCTCGTTCGTTTTCTCCTGGAGAACTTCAAAATATCCGTCAATAAAGAGCCAGTCTCAAACCTTCCGGATGAAAGATCTTACAAAATTCACAAACATTGTTTCTGGCAAGCATAAAAGTATTTAATAACTCGTAAAACAACGTAGTGTACTTAAAATGCATTGCGAATGACATAAAACAAAACCTTACTTATAGCCAATGATTAGAAGTATAAAACATATTAAAGTATAAAACATTTTAAATGTATGATAATAACATATAAAACATAGATGAACATAAGTAGTTACGTCATTCGCAATGCTTTATGGAAAAGTAGACAAGCGCTGCAGATCTTTGTTTCCATGGCAACAGCGACTCCTCTGATTGGCAGATTTCTCTTCAGGGTTTTATCCACACTCCTTAAAAAGGCCCCGATTTTTTAATTCCTCAAACCTTCCCGGAAATTTTGCTTTGGCACGCTGTTTCGAACTCCCGAAAATTTGCTGATGATTCTTCCTATTCTTTTGTTTTCTGCCTGCGCTAACTACGAGTGAAACGTCACTTCATCAGTGTATATCAGATAAATGTGAATTGCACTTAAGATTCAATTATTGTTGTGCAGAAAAAATATACTTACACCGTTACACACCTCGAGTCGGGAATTAGTAAATGGGAAAACAGGCATTCTTTTATACCGTAAAACTTCAAATAATAGCCGAGTCCCAAATAGACGCCTGTCTCTTTTACACGCCTGGTGTGGCTACAGGTTTGGATAAATAAAGGCCGGTCTCTAATAGAGGCCCGGTCTGTTTTTTAGTTTCGGGTTGTATTTAATCTTCTAAAACCAGATCGTCTGTCAGATCGTCTGTTTAAGCCAGTTCTATGGAGCAGATTGCGCACGCAAGAGAGCCCTGCGCATCTGGACCATCTGGACAGGAGCTGTTAGCGCAAGCAAGGCAGGCAGAGAAAGAGTTAGCTCGTGTCGCACACCGGACGACTCGAGGTATCGCACACCGGACGAGAAGCGCCGCGTCGCGTCTATGACAACTCGAGGTATCGCACACCGGACGAGAAGCGCCGCGTCGCGTCTATGACAACTCGAGGTATCGCACGCCGGACGCGCACTTTGTCAGTTAATGGCCAGCAATATTATTGTGTTTAAGGACATTATGGAACTAAGATCATGTCTGTACTATGTTATGATTGAACTGTACAATTAAATACAATCGTTGCTTAGTCTGCAGTCTGAATTCACTTTACCTCAGAGCGTCCGTTAACTGAATGAATTGAGAATATCACCTGAAAATCCGATAACATCAGCAATTTTCATTCAACCAGCTGATTTCTGTAAATGAATGTAGTGCTTTCACACTTGGTTCGATTGCCTGTTCCGAACCCGAGTTCGATTGCTCCCCCCTCCCCCTGCCCCCGATGGACTGTGTTCACATTATATTATTTGTATCTGAACCGCAGTACGCTTGCGTCATCAAGCTGCAGCTGGCGCGTACTCGTGTTGCTTGGTAACCGCTATGAAAAGGCTCAAAATGGATAGAATTGCTCGCTTCACATTTGTTCTTCTTTTTTTTTAACCTTTGGTTTTGTTTTCAAAGAAAAGATACATAAACACACTTGCGTCTGTCTGTCGCAAAAACTCTGAAAACGTTTCAAAGACAGCGGGCTGTCTGCCGAAGATACATATACGTCATCAATAGCGGTTCACTTCCGTGGTTTGGTTCAGTTGCGTTCATATCAGCAGCGAACCGTACCCGAGTTCACATGAACCGTACCCCAGACCACCTTTTTAATTGGACTCGAGTACGGTTCGCGGGTGCGCACCCGAGTTCGGAAGACAGCGTTCACATCACCCAAACAAACCGAACTCTGACGTCATTCGAACCCGGGTGCGCACCAAAAGTGCTAGTGTTAAAGGCCTGTCTCATATAGACGCCTGTCTCAAATACAAGCCGGTGCAGTTCGGCGATTTGGGAAAATAAAAGCCCGGGCTATTATTTGAAGTTTTACGGTAATTGTATTATTTTTAGGGTAGTGAAATACGTCCCGGGTCACTAAAGAACACAGGTATGCATTTAAGGGTTAACTACAAAAACATTAAGTATAAAGACATAATAAAATTTGTAAAAAATCACATCACTTACAAAATTCACATAGAACTATTCAAAATCTATAGATAGAACTACAAAAAATGCAATGCATCTTTTTTAATCCAGCACAAAAAATTGTCAACCTTCCAAATTCCTTCAAACTTTTCCAGTTTCTTCATGTGAGAATAGAAAATAAAATCATGTCTCTCAGTGAGGGGTGAGGGGTGAGGGGGTGGGGGGGGACTGGGAAAATCACAAGCGAAGGAAGGAAGGAACCTGCCGCTACAGACAGAGAGACGAGGGAAAGAAGAGGAGGAGAAGTCTGTGTTCAATAACCACACCTGAGATGTTCAGAGCCGACACACTTTATCTCTGAGATGTTTCTGGAGGTCCGTCATATATAGAGCCGACGATGTGTTAATATTAAGCGGCAGGTCGTGACCTTTCAGGGTCAATGAACGGGCCCCACCACAAACATCTCAAAGTTCACATCAACATATTATTTTTTCGGGTATGAGAGTGGGCGACTATATGGCCTTGATGGCTTCTTCATGTTTGTATTTTTACATAATGTTGGACCTGTGATGAATGAAACCACTTCAAACTGATTTCCAGTGATTTTACAGCCCGTTCCTGGAGTTTAGTGAGTGTTTTTTATCAGGTTAGTAAATACACATTGTGTGCCAGTGTGTCGCAAGAGCACAGATCGTCCCCAAATCACCCCAAAACAACTTTCACCAACAAAAACACATATCTATCTATCTATCTATCTATCTATCTATCTATCTATCTATCTATCTATCTATCTATATTCCTAATCTCTCTCTCTCTCTCTCGCTCCATATATATATATATATATATATATACCTATCATTTCTAATCTGTCTATTTATATCTACCTACCTATCATTTATTATCTATCTATCTACCTATCTATCTAGATCTATCTATCATCAGGTCTTTAATTCTTCGCGCGATCTGTCAACAGAAAACTCTCTTTGAAACTTTATCTGCGCATAAACTTCATGGTCTCTCAGTAAATAAACCATCAGAGTCTCATATGACTCCGCTCAACATGACAAAAAACAAACGGGAAACAAACTTACGAGAGACTTTTACCGCGTCAGAATAACGAACGATCCCGAAAGTTTATTCCTTCCGTTCGCGTTATTTTCCAGACGGATCAGCGAGGATTCGTTACATGTGTCATGTTTACCGGGACGCGCTTCATCAAACGGGAATGGGATTCCCGACGGCGCGAGCGCTCCGGATCACACGCGTCACGGCTATGATGTCACAGCGGCTCTTTTCACTTAACCCTATACGAACCTCGTGTGTGAGTGTGTGTGTATATCATTCACATGTGCTGCCTGCATTTGAGAAAATGTCCTTTTAATATGTTGCTCTTTAACTTTATCACAAACAATATCATTTACTTTGAGTTTTCGCGCTCACCTCCGGTCATCGCCAACAGGTGGCGCTGTTCGCCACATAAAACACACACAAAAACAGAATGTCTGTACCATAGAGTGAAAGGTCTGTACAAAGTTGAGATGTTAAATGTTTTTAGTATCCAGTTAATTATATAAACGATCAAAACGCATTATTCTCTCATGTAGGAGATATTGTCTTAATAGATTATTGTCATTATTGACGTTAACACGAATGAAATAGTGCTTCTTCAGTATTTGTTGAGTAAGATTATGGATTATACTGTATAAAACATTTTAAAGACTCACATTTTGTTTTTCTTCAAATCATTTATTCTCTTTCAAGACAGTGAGCGAGAGATAAAGATCAGTTCAACACAAGCACAGCATCTTCTGCAGACACAGGAAACAGGAAGTAAAACCACAAGTTTCACCAAAAAAAAACAGCCTCTCAAGAGTCTCTCAGACAACAATAATAACAAAACACATTTATATTTCAGTAATGATTGCAGCTCTGAATCATTCACATTCAGCTGAGTCTGCTATGTCAGGTCATTTTTCAGTCAGTTTTATCAATGTTATGTCAGGTTTAATTAACGTCAAGGTCGGTCGGCTCTGTGTTTTCGTTGTTGCCACAGTCCATGTTCTCGCCGCTGCTGTTCTCTTCACATTCGAGGTTGTTTTGTTTGTCTTTCATTGGAGGTCTCGATTCGGTCTCGCTGACGGAGGGGACTCGGACCGGAGGGGCGAGAAGATTACCGGAGGACGCTCTCCTTTCTTTAAGAAAAATAGAAATCAACACATGTTCTTGTTGCATTCAAAACACATAAACATATAAAGACACAAACCTCCAGGGCCGATGGGGTGCATCAGGCGGTTCATCTGAACGTTCCAGTGTTTAACACTCGTGCTGGCCTGACGAAGTTTACGCTGGGCGGCCTGTGGACGACACGTTCATGAGTGTGGACACAGCTAACAGAAATATGTTCTAAAGGCCATTTCGCACCAACAACGATAACTATATAATGAAACTATGTTATATGGTAACTATATTAGCGTCCACACCAGCAGATGATAACTATAGCGATAACTATATTAGCGTCCACACCAGCAGATGATAACTATAACGATAACTATATTAGCTCCACACCAGCGGACGATAACTATAGCGATAACTATATTAGCGTCCACACCAGCAGACGATAACTATAACGATAACTATATTAGCTCCACACCAGCGGACGATAACTATAGCGATAACTATATTAGCGTCCACACCAGCAGACGATAACTATAACGATAACTATATTAGCTCCACACCAGCGGACGATAACTATAGCGATAACTATATTAGCGTCCACACCAGCAGATGATAACTATAACGATAACTATATTAGCGTCCACACCAGCAGATGATAACTATAACGATAACTACTTTAGCATCCACACTAGTGGACGATATTTATAACAATAATTATTTCAGCATCTACACCAACGGACGATAACTATAGCGATAACTATATTAGCTTCACACCAGCAGATGATAACTATAGCAATAACTGTATTAGCTCCACAGCAGCAGATGATAACTATAGCGATAACTATATTAGCTCCACACCAGCAGATGATAACTATAACGATAACTATATTAGCATCCACACCAGCAGATGATAATTATAGCGATAACTATATTAGCTCCACACCAGCAGATGATAACTATAGCGATAACTATATTAGCATCCACACCAGCAGACGATAACTATAGCGATAACTATATTAGCTCCACACCAGCAGATGATAACTATAGCGATAACTATATTAGCATCCACACCAGCAGATGATAACTATAGCGATAACTATATTAGCATCCACACCAGCAGATGATAACTATAGCGATAACTACTTTAGCATCCACACTAGTGGACGATATTTATAACAATAATTATTTCAGCATCCACACCAACGGACGATAACTATAGCGATAACTATATTAGCTTCACACCAGCAGATGATAACTATAGCGATAACTATATTAGCATCCATACCAGCAGATGATAATTATAGCGATAACTATATTAGCTCCACACCAGCAGATGATAACTATAGCGATAACTATATTAGCATCCACACCAGCAGACGATAACTATAGCGATAACTATATTAGCTCCACACCAGCAGATGATAACTATAGCGATAACTATATTAGCATCCACACCAGCAGATGATAACTATAGCGATAACTATATTAGCATCCACACCAGCAGATGATAACTATAGCGATAACTATATTAGCTCCACACCAGCAGATGATAACTATAGCGATAACTATATTAGCTCCACACCAGCAGATGATAACTATAGCGATAACTATATTAGCATCCACACCAGCAGATGATAACTATAGCGATAACTATATTAGCATCCACACCAGCAGATGATAACTATAGCGATAACTATATTAGCTCCACACCAGCAGATGATAACTATAGCGATAACTATATTAGCATCCACACCAGCAGATGATAACTATAGCGATAACTACTTTAGCATCCACACTAATGGACGATATTTATAACAATAATTATTTCAGCATCCACACCAACGGACGATAACTATAGCGATAACTATATTAGCTCCACACCAGCGGACGATAACTACGTCCCATGAATGTTTTTGTGCTAAAGAACATTATTAAAGACCAGATAACTTTGAGCGAACGTTCTATTAACGTTACTGGAATAACTTTGAGAGAACGTTGCCACAAGCTCTGAGGACGTTCCCCGTTAGCTTGGGAGGAACACGTGATAAACACAACACAAGCTCACCGCGATGTCCTGGTCCACTCTGCGTCGACTGGCCCGCACTTTGTCCAGTTGCTTCTGGGCCTCTTCCAGATCCTGGGACTTCTTGTCCATCTCCAGCTTGAGCTCCTGCTTCTCGCGCTGGGTTTGCTGGAGCTGCTCCTCCTGCTCCTCCTGCAGCGCTAGCAGCGACTTCACCTTCTCCTCCTCCTCCGCCAGCAGCCTGGAAACACCAGCAGCACTGTCAGGCTAAACGCTATCGTTAAACTAAATGCCAGCGCTAAACTAAACACAGAAACATGGCAAACTAAACACAGAACTAAACCTAAACACCCGAAATATCTGTACTAGCATAGATAAACACCAGAAATATCACTGCTAACACAGCTAACACCGGAAATATTAATGTCTGTTAACACAGCTAAACAACAGAAATATCTCTACTAGCATAGATAAACACAAGTTTACTGCTAACACAGCTAAATACTGAAATATCACTGATAAACGAAGCTGAACACCAGAAACATCAATGCTAAATGCCAGAAGTAGATCAGATAGAAGCTAACGTCAATGTGTGTAGCTAAAACTAAACATCAGTGTTAATACTGAACACCAAAGCTAATGGTTCTTCACATCAGCAAAATGTTTAAAACAGTGTTTAAACTGAAAACTAGCACTAAAAAAAAAAAAAATCAACTTCAGAACTTGTTACGCTGCGTTAAGTAACTCAGACGCTTAGAAGAGAAACGAAGCGTTAAATGTCAGCACTAATGCTTAAAGGTTGTATCAGTGATTTCAGGCCCCCAAAAAATGATCACATTCATCTAATCTTTCCTAACGATCCGCTAGCTGCCCGCCCCATAAGCATGCCGTCAAAAAAACGCGTCTCTGTAGGCAGCCTAGGCTCCACCCCCTGTCGGTGATTGGTTGGAACACTATTTGTTTTGGTTTTGAGTGGTTGGTGAAACAACTGTTTTTCTGTGCAGATCTCAGAGCCTAGGCTGCCTAGAGACACGGTTTTTTGACGGCATGCTTATGGGGCGGGCAGCTAGCGGATACAACCTTTAACTTTTGTTTTATGTTTATTTATCAAGTAAAACAACAGCTAGGGTTGGAAATCAGTGTATCTGATAAACCAGTGACGATAATGTGGTAAAAACTGTTGAGCAGACACACGTCAGCATTTGGGCAGCGTTTATCTAGACCAAACCAAAGCTCAGCTGACATGAAGTGTTATGTATACTGTGTGTGTGTGTGTGTTTAACAGCCTTATTTATTATTATTCAGACAGGGAATAAATGTGTCCAAACCTCCTTTAGCGACTTGATTAAAGATAAAAAATAATTTATAAATAAAGTCAATGATATATATAAATATATTAGGTGACACTTTATTTTACAGTGTCCTTGTTACATATGTTACATGTATTTACCATAGTAATAACAGTAAATTATTCATAATTACATGCAACTAACCCTCAACCAAACCCTAATCCTACCCTAACCCTATAGTAAGTACATGTAGTTAATTAATATCACTCATTACTTAAATATATAATTACACTGTAACAATGACACCTTAAAATAAAGTATAATCAAATATTATAATTTTAAAATAAATAGAAAAAAATGATCAAATACTTTATTTACTTTTACTGTAATTATATAATATTATTAGAATATTAATATAATTATATATTTTATATAATTTATATTATTATAATACATATATAAATATATAAATATATGCAATAAATTAAATATAAATAAATCTATAATTACATTTAAATAAAAACAACCAATACGCCAATACGTTAAATACGCTAATTTACATGCATATATATATATATAAACAATGGAGGTTTAGGTCTATATAAGTTCATTTAAATGAATAGTTATGATATAAATGTGTGTATATATGTAAAATGTTAGAAGTTTAGATCTGTATGTTATCTACATCTCATTTGCATAAATATATAAACTGAAAATGTGTGTGTGCATTTGTGGGTTTTTAAGTGTGAGGGCGTTGCTTCCTTTGAGAGTCACTCACAACCTTTCTGTCTCTCTCTCTCTTCTCTCTCTCTCTCTCTCTCTCTCTCTCTCTCTCTCTCTCTCTCTGTATGTCTCTCTGGTGTGTGTGTGTGTGTGTGTGCGCACCTGGTCTGTGTGTATCTGTACGTCTCTTCCTCTTGTCTCGCTCTGATCTGTTGCTCGAGAGCTTCTTGCAGTCTATGATGAAGATCTTCCAATTCTCGGATTCTCCGTCGCTGATGTTCGGCCTCCAGATCTCGAACCGCCACCTCCGCTCGAAGATTCGCACGTGCCTGACACACACACACACACACACACACAAGCTTGAGTTCAGTTTGACTGTTCGTATGGGACTTCCTGTTCATGTCTGTTGCTCTCTGAGCAGTTGATGCAGTTTTTCCCACTTTTAGTTGTACAAGAGTAATTGTTTTTGCTACTGTACCTTTAAGACTTACATATATAAAACTTTCAACTTTTATTTATTTATATAGCACATTTAATAGCAACATTGTTGCCCTAAGTGCTTCACAGTTATAATTAAAACATACATATATAAAAACTAGGGCTGTTTTCGACTAAGGATTTTCATAGTCGAATCTGATTCGTTAGATTTTGCCATAGTCGACTGATAGTCGAACCTTTTTTATATAACGATATCCAACGATATTGCGATATTGCGAGCCATCAATCCAGGCTAACGTCAATTATTACCATTCCATGATATTAATAATACAATAATACAATAATTAATAATACAAGTGACAAAAAGGTCACTTAATATTTTATTCCAAAATTTATTCCAAAATTAGAACATATTTCTGTAAGAATTCGGTGAACGTTCTACGCAATCCAACGTGGCGGCGCTCTTAACAGATGTTTGTTTATTAGGTTACAATTCCTCAAAATAAGTAAAAAAAAATAATTATTCTCTCTCTCTCTCTCATATGCAGTGGACGCGTTCATAAACTGCACCTAAAAGCTGTCACTAAGAACAAGAACCAGCAAAAGTAATGATTATGAATATGTAAAATATTTCAATGAAACATTTTAATTGTTTATTAATAAACAAGTGTTTTCTGTTTCGGCTGCAAAGATGAAGTTGACGATAGGCTAGCCTACTAACTCGCGATCTTCGCAGTGAACGCGCCGGAGAAAAATGCACATTTCTGATTACATAGTTTTATTTTGTTTTGAATGGTTCTGTTTAAAAGTAGAGATTTCTGTAGATAATATATATATATTTCTATTTTTTTTTTAGGTGTGTGAGGCGAGTAGGCTACCTTATACGCTGAGTTTCGGTTCATGGATGATAGCTTAAGCTCCAGGCAGGCGCTTGCGCCTCCGTATAGCATATCTCTGTTATATTTTTATTTATTAATGTCAATCCAGGAAATTGGATAATGAAACACTGATTAAAATTAAGATACAATTAATACAAAACGAAATTCGTTTCAAAGAAAGGCTTTGTGCTTTCTGTTTGAGGTCTCTGTGAAAGTTTTAAAGCAGTCTTTTAGTGCCGCTTTCAGTGCGGTCGCGTGCGTAATGGAGAACTGTCACGTAACATTGTTGTTTCCTCATAAATGCATAACACTTCCCTACTATTCGACTATGAGGTTCATAGTCGAATCAGACCTCTCCGAATCGAATCGTCGAATCCTCGACTATTAGAAGTCAGCCCTAATAAAAACATTTACCAGACAATGAAGGCATGGCTACACATGGATTCGCCCTACTATGATTTCGAAGCTGTTATATTAAGGTACAAATCTTGCATAGTGTGCCTTTAAGTCTCGACTCGCCAGCTGATTAGCAGGACGTTCGTACAAAGAGTAAATTAGACGAATGCTTCCTGCCATCTCATTCACAACCTCAATGCCGGGGCCTTACGTTTTATCCCGATCTCCACACAGAGATATCTAGATCGTGGGAGAAACCAGTTTCCTATAGAGTTTATAGTGCACAAACATCCAGCTATTCCTCTATATCGAACTATAAAGAGCACAGTTATGGACAGATGCCAAAGGTGGAAGAGACACTAACAAGCTTTCTCTCCCCTGAATCAGCATCTTCCCTAAAGGCCCCGGTATTACCCACTAAGCCAGTTAGAACAACTTCATTCGTAGTGGGTAAGGCTTACTCAGCCGCTGGTCAGGCGGAGATAGTTGAGTTGAGTTGTTAGGAGATATGGATGAGGGCGGGGGTATTGGCCTGCATCAGATTGTGCAAATTGCATTTGTGAACTGCATCGGGCCACAGATCAGGGCCACCAAGGAGACGGCTAAATCCACTGAGAGGCATCTATGGCTCAACCTGAGCAATATAAAAAAGAAAGATACAACTTCCTTATGGATGCACCCCTGTCACTCTCCGGCCTCTTCGGTGACGCTGTTAACTTGGTCATCGAGAGGTTTCAGGAGTCAGAAAAAAAGGCGTCCGCTTTCCAGAAACTCCTCCCGCTTGGCTCTCATGTCTCCGGGCCCCAAACATCGAAAGCCAGCTCCTCACACCGTGCCACGCAGAAACGGAGCGTAGCTTCCCGTACTCCCCCTCAGAAAGATTGGGGACAGGGAAAGCGCTCTCAAACGCAGTCTTCGAGGGGGTGGGACCAATCTGAGGACCGTCATTATTTCCAAGAAGGCTGCTGTGGAAAAGGTCCTGACGCCCGAGGGCTCAGGCCAACGAGGGCAGTCTCCTCCGAGGTAAAGCGGTTAACACCTCATTATATGGTGCCTGCTTCCCTTCGGTGCCCTCAGGGGACCGTCATGCTAACCCCGCCACCTCGTGTGTTTCGGGGCGCAGTGGTCTTCGGTGAGCACATATCTCAGGGTCCACCCGGAAATGTCCTGGGATGCCCGCCCCCTCCCAGGAGGGTCCCAGAGCAGTCAGTTCGGTCGTTCCCTGCCGGTTCGCCGTTACAGGGCGTCGGGCTGATTGTCTCGAGAGGCTGGTACCACTAGTAGATGTTTTGGTAGCTACTGCCAAATGTTTCTCGTTGGGTCCTGCAGATCATAGAAAAGGGCAGTTCGGGTCTCGCCCGCCCGGGTTTATGGGGGTCCAATCCACTGTGGTGGGCCCCGAGCAAGTTCTGGTATTGGAACAAGAAGTGAAAACCCTGTTGGAGAAAGGGGCCATAGAACATGTACCCCCCACAGCAGAGAAACAGGGTCTACAGCCGGTATTTCATAGTTCCAAAGGTTGCGTCCCATTTTTGATCTGCAAGTTCTGAACGACTCTGTCATGCAGCTAAAATTCAATCAGTCGCATCAGTTGGCGGTTCGGCATCAAGATGTCTTTCTTGGCCACATGAAAGAGTTGGGGTTATGGCTAAAACGCCAAAAAGAGTGTGCTTTCTCCACTACAGAGGACCACTTTTCGAGGCGTGGTTTGGGACTCAATGTCGATGCAAGCACGCCTTTCACCGGCACGCATAGAGCCCATCCTGTCAGCCGAGAAAAGAATAAAGCTAGGCCAGTCTCTCACTGTCAAACAGTTTCAGAGACTTTTGGGTCTGATGGCAGCAGCGTCCAACATGATACCTTTTGGCCTGTTGTACATGAGACCCTTGCAGTGGTGCCTCAGGACCAAAGGGTTTTCCCCGAGGGCCAACTCCTTTCGCATGATCAGGGTCATGCGGCGATGCTTACGTGTACTAGTTATGTGGAAGAAGCCTTGGTTCTTGGTCCTGTGCTGGGAGCTCCTTGTCGTCGCGTAACGCTTACGACGGATGCTTCCCTCACGGGCTGGGGAGCAATCATGGATGGTCGCTCGGTGTCCGTGGACTGGTCACCATCTCACCTGGCACTTAATCACCTGGTGATGATGGCTCAGACTCTACATCCCTGGGCACCAGATTCAGGGAGCAGACACCCTGTCGAGGCAGCGGCTGAGGCCCAGGGAAGGTAGACTCCACCCCGAGGTGGTGGAGCTCATGTGGAGTTGCAGACGTGGCTGTGCTGCATCTGTACATGGTTTCCCTGATTCTTCTACTCCCAGGAGTTCTGGAGAACAGAGTTATGGAAGTGAGTTATATCCGTCCTTCGGATGAGACGTTAAACCGAGGTCCTGACTCTCTGTGGTCATAAAAAAAAAAAAGGATGTTCTTCGAAAGAGTAGGGGTGTAACCCCGTCATCCTGGCCAAATTTGTTTTGGTCCATCTGTCCATCATGGCCTCCTAATCATCCATGTATCCTCATTGGCTTCATCACGCTGTCTCCTCTCCACCAGTAAGCTGGTGTGTGGTGGGCGTTCTGGCGCACTATGGCTGCCGTCGCATGGTGGTTGAGGAGATTCACCCCTTCTATGTAAAGCACTTTGAGTGCCGAGAAAAGCATTATATAAATGTAATGAATTACTAATTAAATGTGGGTTTGGCCTCGAGGGGGCCCAACTCATAGACTCAAGTCTCTCAACTGAGGTTGTTGAGGCCACGATCACTCTAGAGCTCCCTGTACAGGAAACAAACCGGTTTCCTCCGTGGTGCGTTGGAGCAGGAGGAGTATGGCGGCTTTGTAGCCTTGTACTAGGGGTATCCCTACAAGAGGTGTGTGATGAGGCGGGCTGGTCCTTTCCACACACACTCGTCGGGTTTACAACCTAGTTTTGGGCTTCACCCCTGGGTCCCAGGTGATTCTGTCTTTGTTGTTCTCGCCTTATTTCACACAAGACAGGTACTGGTCACTGTGGTGGCGTTGGTAGAGACGTTCCCACAGTGTCATCTCGACGCAACGTATCGTTCCCTTGAAAGGGTACGCCTCGGTTACGACTGTAACCTCGGTTCCCTGAAGAGGTACTGAGACGTTGCGTCGCTCTGCCATACTTCCGGCGTGCCTGTGATCGACGAGTTGGCAATGTTTGGTCTGGGTGCGCTTTATAGTGTCCTGCCATAACGTCACCCGTCTATACGTCATTGGACTGAGTGCACAAGTGCTTCATGAGGCAATCACGCAGAGCGTTCCCACAGCGTCATCTCGACGCAACGTATCGTTCCCTCTTCAGAGAACCGAGATTACAATTGTAACCGAGGCGTTTAATAAAAATATTTGTGTATATTAATCTTATTTTTGTGATATTTATAAAACGACCAGTCCTTTATGTGAGAGTATGAGTAGAGTGTGATGCGTGTGTGTGTGTGTGTGTGTGTGTGTACCTCCTGCGCCTGAATGAGCTGCTTCTCCAGGGTGTTCTGCAGCTCCTCCTGCTGCCTGCTCCTCCTCTTCTCCTCCTCCTTCTGAGAGACTCGTGTCTGTATCTGCGCCTCCTTCAGCAGCTTCAGCTCCACCCGCTGCTCCTCGCGCTCCTCCTGAAGCTCCTGCAGACGCCGGGTCTCCTCCACCCGCAGCAAACGCCTCCTCTCTCGCTCCTCACGCTGATCCCGGCGCCGAGCCTTCAGCTCCTCGTGGAGAGACGACTGGCCCGACGCAGACAAGCGCTGAGCCGCCGCCATCGCTGACAGAGAGAGAGTGAACTCATATATATATATATATAGGACACTTACATATTTTTTACTGGAAAACAATAAAAAGTGAAACAAATTTTTGTTCCATTCTCTAGTTTTTCAAAGAAAATGAGTAAATTATTAATAAAATAATGATTTTAATCATTAATCATTTAATAAACCAAAAAAATGCATAAATTGAAAACCAAATAAATTAAAACCAAAAGTAAATGCAGCTAAGTTAAGTAAATATTTTTTTCTAGTTCTCTCATCAATTATTTATAAATACTTTAAATATATATATATATATATATATATGTGTGTGTGTGTGTGTGTGTGTGTTTTAAATTAGTATTTAAATATTATTTTAGAATTTTAAATATTAATTTAATTTGCAATGTTTATGAATATATACATTTACCTTATATATCTATACATCTATATATAGATATATAGATATAGTTATACAAATAATATATATATATGTGTGTGTGTGTGTGTGTGTGTGTGTGTGTGTGTGTGTGTGTGTGTGTGTGTGTGTGTGTTTTCATTTTTCATTCAACTGTTGCCATTTTTAAATTTTAAATATTCATTTAATTTGCATTATTTGGTCTTTAGACTAATATATAATTAATTTAAATGATACAATAATAGACATTGTACAATATATATAATATTGACAAATGTTTAATAAAAAAACATGTAAAATATATTTGATATTGCATCTTTTAACTTGCAAACAAAACAAAAAACAAAAATACTTATTGAGAATTTTTATGTAATATTTCTTCCAATTTTCTAGTGAATTATTCATTAATAATTATATATATATATATATATATATATATATATATATATATATATATATATATATATATATATATATATATATACATATATATGTAGTGTAATTAAGTTTTGATATCTGATGAATCTTGTAAGTGTACTCAGGATGTTTAGATGTTGAGAGAATGATTTTTGCGAGTGAAATCGTACCTGTGATCCACTCCTGTCTCTGTCTGGAGTCCGGCGCGCTGATCTCGAAGGTCTTGTTGAGCGTCTTCACACAGAACATGCATCTCTTCCCGTCCCGGTCCGACAGCATCTGTCAATCACAGTCGAGACGTGGCGTGAGATGGGGAAACACGCGCTCGTGGGAAACGGATCCGGTCCCAGGAAATGTCCGATTTTGGACTTTTGTGTTCCGGCATTGTTTTTAAATGAACTGACATAAACAAGTGCATTAGTATATTGTGACGGTGCGTGCACACAGACGTGAAGTGAAGCGTTTTTAGTTCGGTTCAGTTCTCGTGCGTGAGCGTAAAGCTCGACTTCCACAGGAATTCATGTAAAGCGCTGGCTCCGCGTCAGTGTGCGCACAATCATGCGAGCGCGCGTTAAAGCAAATGGGTTTGGAGGTTATGCTATCGGCCCTCAGCAAATATATTTTTGATCAGATTTCTTAAAGGTGCAGTCTGTAAGAATGACTAGTGGCTGAGATAGGTACTGCAGTCAAATTCAAAACATCGGAGATCATTGTTTCTCCCGCCCCGCCTCCTCAGACTCGACGCTCACGAGATCCCGAAGATGAAACTGCTACTAATAATCAGGATAGCAGGAGACATGAGCAACAGGAGTTACATCAGTCAGAATCAGAAATCGATGTAATGGAAGAGGGAACGATGTGGTCCGTGAGAGAATATCACTGATCAACTGAATGATTATGGTCTCAATGCAGATTTATGTGACCCTGGATCACAAAACCAGTCACATGTCGCACGGGTATATTTGTGGCAATAGCCAACAATACATTGTATGGGTCAAAATGATCGTAATTTTGTAATATTTGTACATTTCCTACCGTAAATATATTTAAAACATTTATTTTTGTGAGTGAATGCAGCACAATCGTGAACATAAATGCACAACTTTAAAGGAGATTTTCTCATTGTTTCGATTTTTTTGCACCCTCAGATTCCAGATTTTCAATAGTTGTATCTCGGCCAAATATTGTCCTATCCTAACAAACCACACATCACTGGAAATCTTATTTATTCAGCTTTCAGATAATATATAAATCTCAATCCCTATAATACTGGTTTTGTGGTCCAGGGTCACATATATGTGACAGAATAACTCACTAGGCTGTACAGAAACTTGTGAACGATGCTCGTGCCGTCACTCTTTATGACGTAATTTTATGTTCCGGGAAAACCTGAGTTGTGTGGTCAGTGTCGGTCACAGTGCTGTTTTTGATCCAGCAATTATTAATTTATAAATTACACACTGGCCGTACCTCCACACAGCAGTTCTGGTCCATCTCGATGACACCCTTACACTCCTTCCCGTCCTCGCTGGCGTAGTACGAGAGGGATCCGGGCTTCAGGCAGAACCAGCGCTCGGTCCAGTTCCTGCGCAGGTGTCCCTTCTTCCACAGGTAACCCTGAAACCACACGCAGCTTTTATTGCCAGGGAATGTACAAGGAATGTGTCCGGGTGCACAGGTGCGTAAAAATAATTCAAAATATTATTAGTACAAATAGACATCTATTTTAAAACACATGCGTCACAGTCGAGTTAGTCTGCAGTAAATATATAGGCTATAATCTGTGTGTTTAAATGGCGGTGCTGGTGTTTCGCGTGCGTTCGGCCAATCAGCGAACACTACCGTCACGGATAGTTCCTTTAGCGCTGGTTTAGACCGACTCTGAAGTAGGAGTAAATCCTCCAAAAGGAGTTCCTAGAACTAAAATCGTTTCTAGTTCCTGCGGTGCGAACACGCCAAAATCATAGTTCTAGGAACTATGAGAAGGTTCCTCCGGAGCGAAAGCCCCTGATGTTGCCTTTATTTGCTCTATTTTGCAGAGCCCCTTTTAGCACCGGGTTTCGGTGTTTCCATCAGACAGAGGAAGTGACATCAGCGCACCTCTTTCAGCACGTTCCCCACCATCTCTCGATACACCTTCTCCACGGCCATGGACAGGCTCTCGGCGTCGGCGTCTCGGCTAGCGGCCGCCGCGTTCACCAGCTCCAGGAACTCCCACACGCTCAGAGCGTCGCGCGACTGCAGCTCCTCCAGCTCCACACAGCTCAGCTCCACCGTCATCACACTGCTCACCTTCCTCAGCAGATACTCCGCCTGATCGGGCCACAGCAGAAACATCCCAGAGGAAACCATGAGGCATTATCAAAACACGTCCCCATTGAAACAATGTTTAATAATGAAAAACGTTTACAAAACATTGAAACAACATTAACGCTGAATGGTTGTTAAAAGCCTAACAATGTTAACTAAATACTTTTTTATTTTAATGTATATTTTTTAGTGCTGTCAAATCGATTAATCGCGATTAATTGCACAAACATAAAAATTTTGTGTTTATATAATACACACACACACACACACACACACACACACATATATATATATATATATATATATATATATATATATATATATATATATATATTCACACACATATATAAACACAAACTTTTATGTTAGAATCGATTAATCGCGATTAATTGATTTGACAGCACTAATATTTTAGCATCTATATAAGCTCATTTACATATATAAATATAAATATTTAAATTCTTATATATTTATATTATTATTAAATATTTATTTAAATATATATGAAACGTGTGTATATACTCAAAATATATATTTATATATAAATAAATTAGTGCTATCTTATCCATTAATCGCGATTAATCGCAACTAACATGAAAGTTTTAAAATATAATGTGTGTGTGCATATATATATATACATATGTATGCAGTATATGTATATACAAACGTTTATGTTAGATGTGATTAATTGTGATTATTCGATTAGACGGCACTAAAATAAATATATAATTATATTTACATTATAACATCGAAAAATGATTAAAAAAACAGTGAAACAACATTTAACGCTAAATGGTTGTAAAAAGGTTAAAAATTGTTAAATACTTTTTTATAAATATATATGAAACATGGGTTTATACTTATGTTTAAATTTTAACACTGAAAAACGTTTAATAACATTGAAACGTTTAATGCTAAATGGTTGTAAAAAGGATAACAAAATACTTATACAGTACATGAGGTAATTGTTTTTATATTGTGCATCTATATTAGTGCTGCACGATTAATCGTATCGCAATCGCAATCGCGATGTCAAGCCTACGCGATTATATGACGCAAAATGCTGCGATTTTATATTAAATAAACAAATTAGCGCTGTTAACACACTTATTAATGCA
Source organism: Vimba vimba (assembly GCA_022828995.1). NCBI lineage: Eukaryota > Metazoa > Chordata > Actinopteri > Cypriniformes > Leuciscidae > Vimba > Vimba vimba. Next base: position 44,214,940 of record CM040825.1, read on the forward strand.
AATGTTTTTAAACCATTCATGCGCGATAAGACATAAAAGAACGAGCTGCCTGTGAATGTCCTCCTGACACACACACACAGATAGACGCGTGCCAGTATCAAGTTCTCTTTCGCGGTAGAACGAACAACACACATGTAGCACTATGACAAAATGAACGCGCTGCCTGTGACTGTGACAGACAGAAAGACTCGCGCTAATATCGTGCGTGCGCACAAAACAGCATGACAGAATACAGTTCTCTTTCGAGCTTGAACGAACAATAACACACACAATTATGCCAAAATGTCTTTTTGTCGAGTGTCTTCATAACATAAGAGTAGTATTATGATGAACGTGAAGAGTTGTGATGACTCGTGAAAGAATGAGGCGCGTGTGAGATCCGCGTCTCTGACAGCGGCTGGTCTTAAAGGGACAGTACACAGTAGCCACTAATTATATCTGTCGCTAAAGTTATTCTTTTTTATTTTTCTATTTTTTTTATTATTATTATTTTTCTTAACCCCTGACATGTATGGTAATATGTACTCTTGTATGTAAATTATGTTTTGTTCTTGTTAAAATGCAATAATAATAAAAATCTGTCGCTAAAGTTAATCAAAGAACAAAGGGAACAGAGAAAAACACTCACTGCTCTTGACTAACGAACTTTTTTCTTTAGGCTGATTATCACTAATCTGTGTGTGCATTTATTTTCCTTGAGAACCAAGCAAGTTGACTCATGAAACTATTTGTTTATTATATCGCATATCGCAATATTGACCTCAATTATCGCAATTTGACATTTTCCCCAAATCGTGCAGCCCTAATCTATATGAGCTCATTTGCATAAATATATATGATTTTTTATATACATTTTAAATGTATTCAAATGTAAATAAATACATAACTATATTTAAATAAAAACTATACAAGTCTATGTGAGTGTGTTTGTATGTGTGTGTGAGTGTGTGTGTGTGTGTGTGTGTGTAAAAAAATATATAACTACTGTATGAATTAGACTGTATGTAGTGTATTAGATATGTTAGTGCATAAAATACTTATAAATCAATGGTGAAATTTTATCAAGATCTGTATCAAAATAAAAAGTTTAAACAATGTTGCAATATCAATGTTGATTCAATTTGCAAAAAATTCAACACTAAATCGAATTGTTTTTGATTTCATGCTGATGTTACGGTGGTCAAGCTGGTTTTTGGACCAGCTAATGATGAATCTGTGTTCGGGTGGAGTTGGAGACGTGCATCAGCTCACCTCCTCCGGCACGAGAGCGAGAGGGTATTTGTCGTCCGCCAGAAAGTTGAAGAGACACCAGAGCCGGAGAGCGTCCTGATTGGTCAGAACCCGGAGTGTGTCGGGACGGTAGTTTTTCTTGGAACACAGAGTCCAGCAAAGCTCATCGACTTCTTCTTTAACGAACGTCCCCTCCGTCACCTGACCACACAGCAAACGCAACACCATCTGAATTATTTTCTCAGAAAAATCAACGAGTTTCGCTATGTTTCTATACAAAGTTGCAAATTTAAATTGAAATATCGCGTAAAACACTTGCGAATAAAGCAACGTTTCCATCCCAGCAAGCAATTTTGCGTTTAAAAGACGTCTAATAGCGTACACTACTGTACTCTATCTCTACTGTACTCTCTCTACTGCGCACTACTGTGCTCTATCTCTACTGTACACTATCTCTACTGTACTCTATCTCTACTGTACTCTATCTCTACTGTACTCTATCTCTACTGTCCTCTACTGTACTCTATCTCTACTGTACTCCATCTCTACTGTACTCCATCTCTACTGTACTCTCTCTACTGTACACTTCTGTACTCTATCTCTACTGTACTCTATCTCTACTGTGCACTGCTGTACTCCATCTCTACTGTACACTACTGTACTCTATCTCTATTGTGCACTATTGTACTCTATCTCTACTGTACACTACTGTACTCTCTCTACTTTACTCTATTGTACTTCATCTCTGCTGTACTCTACTGTACTCTATCTCTAATGCACTCAACTGTACTCTATCTCTACTGCTCTCTACTGTACTCTATCTCTGCTGTGCTCCATCTCTACTGTACACTACTGTACTCCATCTCTACTGTACTCCATCTCTACTGTACTCTACTGTACACTATCTCTACTGTACTCTACTGTACTCTATCTCTACTGTACTCTACTGTACTCTATCTCTACTGTACTCTACTGTACTCTATCTCTACTGTACTCTACTGTACGCTATCTCTACTGTACTACATCTCTACTGTACTCTACTGTACTCCATCTCTACTGTACACTACTGTACACTATCTCTACTGTACTCTACTGTACTCTATCTCTACTGTACTCTACTGTACTCTATCTCTACTGCACTCTACTGTACTCTATCTCTACTGTACTCCATCTCTACTGTACACTACTGTACTCCATCTCTACTGTACTCTACTGTACACTATCTCTACTGTGCTCCATCTCTACTGTACTCCATCTCTACTGTACTTGATCTCTACTGTCCTCTACTGTACTCTATCTCCACTGTACACTACTGTACTCCATCTCTACGGTCCTCTACTGTACTCCATCTATACTGTACTCTACTGTACTCATCTCTACTATTATCTACTGTGCTCTACTGCACTACATCTCTACCGTACTCTACTGTACTACATCTCTACTGTACTCTACTGTACTCCATCTCTAATGTATTCTACTGTACACTACCTCTACTGTGCTCCATCTCTACTGTACACTACTGTACTCCATCTCTACTGTACTCTCTCTACTGTGCACTACTGTACTCCATCTCTACAGTCCTCCACTGTACTCCATCTCTACTGTACTCATCTCTACTATTCTCTACTGTACTCTACTGTACTCTATCTCCACTGTACACTACTGTACTCAATCTCTACGGTCCTCTACTGTACTCCATCTACACTGTACTCTACTGTACTCATCTCTACTATTCTCTACTGTACTCCACTGTACTCAATCTCTACTGTACTCCGCTGTACTCAATCTCTACTGTACTCAATCTCTACTGTACTGTACTCCATCTCTACTGTACACTACTGTACTCCATCTCTACTGTACTCTACTGTACTCCATCTCTACTGTGCACTACTGTACTCCATCTCTACTATTCTCTACTGTACTCTACTGTACTCCATCTCTACTGTACTCTACTGTGCTCATCTCTACTATTCTCTACTGTACTCCACTGTACTCAATCTCTACTGTACTCCGCTGTACTCAATCTCTACTGTACTCAATCTCTACTGTACTGTACTCCATCTCTACTGTACTCCATCTCTACTGTACTCTACTGTACTCCATCTCTACTGTACACTACTGTACTCCATCTCTACTGTACTCCATCTCTACTGTACAATACTGTACTCCATCTCTACTGTACACTACTGTACTCCATCTCTACTGTACTCTACTGTACTCTATCTCTACTGTACTCTACTGTACTCCATCCCTACTGTAATCTACTGTACTCCATCTCTACTGTACTCTACTGTACTCCATCTCTACTGTGCACTACTGTACTCCATCCCTACTGTACTCTACTGTATGCCATCTCTACTGTACACTACTGTACTCCATCTCTACTGTACACTACTGTACTCCATCTCTACTGTACTCTACTGTACTCCATCTCTACTGTACTCTACTGTACTCCATCTCTACTGTACTCTACTGTACTCCATCTCTACTGTACTCCATCTCTACTGTACACTACTGTACTCCATCTCTACTGTACACTACTGTACTCCATCTCTACTGTACACTACTGTACTCCATCTCTTTGAGTGTGTGTGTGTGTATGTTTCTCCACATTGTTTTTATAGCCCTAAACACTTAATGGACAAATTTTGGGATAAACATCCGAGACAAAGTTGGTGGTTCAGTGAATCGTAACTCAAGTCTCATGAGTGTTGAATGAGTGTGTGTTCGTGTTTCGGTACCTTGTCCAGTATGAACTGGTTGAGGTAAGGCATGTACCCCTGACTGGATACGGGACCGTCGTCATCGTCGCTGAAGTGTCTCTCGAGGGCCGCCGGATCATGAGGAATCCGCAAAACACTGTGAAGGTTATGAGACAAAACCTGTGCACACACACACACACACACACACACACACACAGAGAGAGAGAGAGAGAGAGAGTATGACTGCAGCTTTTGTTTGATGCCAATCTGTCTAAAGCCACAGAGCGTGAGTCAGATTAACTAGAACAGCAGTTTCACACACTTCAGATATCTCAATATCTCATGAGACTGAACTATAGACCAAAACTTCAGTCACTTTACAGCCTCATACTCTGATGTATTGAGTGGAAACATTAAGTGTGCACTTGAAAACACTACCGTACACAACATTTGCATATAATACAGAAAGGTGATATTATAAGTACAGTAAATATTACATACATACAATTGAATTATTCACTTTATCAATCACTTTTTACTTTGTAGACATCACCAAAGTGAGATTTAGTACACTTCTGGAGATACTATAGTTTGGCAAGTCCACAACACACACACACACACACACACACACACACACACACACATGCACAAACACCTGTCTCTCTCTCTCTCACTCACACACACACACACACACACACATCTGTCTCACCTTGAGCTGTGATTTGGACACTTTGCCGCTGTCTTCGGTGTCCAGGGACGTGAAGGCGTACCAGATGCTCTTCAGC
>CM040825.1:44222156-44264656 GCA_022828995.1 Vimba vimba
TCATGCCTTCATTGGCTAGGCTCGGGAAATGTTTTTATATATGCATGTTTTATTGTTTTTAGTCATAACTGTGAAGCACTTTGGGCAACAACGTTGCTATTAAATGTGCTATATAAATAAATAAAAGTTGAAAGTTGAAGTAATACAGCTGTGTCACTGGATACGGTTGTTTTCCCTTGTTTTGGGAGTCGTATCGGGATCGGGATGAACAGATGATGATGACAGAGGCTTGGATGAAGGTCTGGAACCTCAGCGATGTTGAAACAAACTGAAGAGCTTCACGTTCCTCCGCTGACGTCAACATGATGATGAGTGATTCCTGAGTGTGTGTGTGTGTGTGTGTGTGTGTGTGTGTGTGTGTGTGTGTGTGTGTGTGTGTGTGTGTGTGTGTGTGTGTTCAGGAGACTGATGGACAGACCCAGACAGACAGATTTAGTCAGATAGACAGAACGATATAGAGACAGATAAACAGATAGACATGGATGGATGTAATGATCAAATAATAGACAGACAGATAGACAGATAGATAGATAGATAGATAGATAGATAGATAGACAGATAGATAGATAGATAGATAGATAGATAGATAGATAGTACAGAGAGAGAGTGAGAGAGAGAGAGAGAGAGACAGAGAGACAGAGAGACAGATACTGTAAACACTCATACAGTGATCTACATTTGAAGGAAAGCGGATATGAAGCACTCGTCATCATCATCTGTGAATCTGGACTGAGGATATTCCAGGATGAATGTGCTTTAGTGTGTGGATGACAGATCTGAGATCAGTAAACAGCCTTTCTGCACCCGCTGTAATTTCAGACTCAACACAAAACACAAATCCATCTCTGCCGACTTCCTGAGGCTCATCCTGCCTTTGAAATGTTCATGTCAGAGCGTAAACACACACACACACACACACACGCAGGGCGGGCCGCGGCTCGACAGGTAAAGCACTGGCAGCTCACCTGTAACATCACTCAGGAGTGTGAAGACACACACGGCAGAGGTGTGTTCCTCAGGTACGTTGTCTCTCAGTCCTTCCTTTGGTTGTGTCTGTAATAACGCAGCAAACATTAAAATACCACGAGTTTGTGCAGGTCAAGTTTAGACTAAACGACAGATCAGTTGAGCTGCAGTTTAAGAAGGAATCGTTTAAGAGATGTTGATGTGCAGAACAAGATGCTTTAATGTTGTGTCTAATATCTAATACATTTTAATACTGCAATACATTTAGATTTAAATGATCCGTTTGTACAGTATTAGTATATATATATATATATTTATATAACAAATGTATTGCATATATATATACACTGCATGCTGGTTTTGTGATTATTGACAAATATATATATATTTATTTATATATTTATTTGTGTGTGTGTGTGTGTGTGTGTGTGTGTGTATATATATATATATATATATATATCTTTCTTTGTTCTCTAAGCCTTTGGATATTATAGTTTGTGTTAAAAGTAGGGTTTTTTTGTATTATATGCATAAATATGCTTGTATGTTACTTTGAATATATTTGATTTATGGAATATTGAAGTTATATGAAGTTATACACACACCCTCATCCTGAGATTTCTTGTTTTAGGCCTAAAACTTACTTTTTATTTACTCTTAACTGGTTAAATATATTCAGAATTGTTACAAATGATTTATTTCAGTAAAGTTATTTTTTTTAGGATTTATATTTGCATTGTTTAATATTCATAGATTTCTGAAAAATAAAGACAATTATGTTTTAACTGGTGCTACACGCTCAGATTTATTTAAATCGATCTGTGTTTTACTCAAGTCTGCATCAGCGACTAATGAACACAAGCATTTACACAAGAAGTGTGCGGGATTGTTTTTCTTTGTGGCTGTATGACGTTTTCATTGATGATTTTTCTCCTTAATTCGAGGGGAATTCCACTGAGAGACAGATTAGACACTATTTAATGATTCGCCTCGAGCTCAAATACACACAAGACAAGCGCAGATGTGTCTCTAAATCAAAAAAGAGGGATTAGATCCGCCGCTTATTTTGAGTTCTGGCCGCTCCCGTCTAGCACATCCCGTAACTCTTGTGTTGTACACAATGTCGTGAATTAGAGACGGATTACATGTCCTCAGCTCCGACACACTGCCGTATCTTTAGGCCAGAAACATGCTAATGTTTGCCCAACACATTACAAGCATACTTTATTTAACTTCAAATGTCTGTTAATAAACCTAATGTGTTATTATTTGGCGATCTGGAATGCAGCAGCACATGAAACCAGAGACGTTTGCATATGTTTTGGGTGTTTTCGCCAGTATTTTATGTCAAATCCGTGTTAATTGCAAGGACCAGCCGCGGGTTTATCCTGCGTATTTGAACCTCAGACTAGGCGGTTATTAAGTTAATCTGGAGTGTGTTTGAAGTCTTCTGGTCTAAACTCAAGTCTGTCTCTCTCAAAATCCTTCACAGGGCTTTCAAAGAGCAGCAGAAGCCGTTTTCTGAGCGTCTATCATTGAGACCGGGGAAGAGGATGATGCTTCCTCGCTTCAGGAAACGCACGCTAATCCATCAGTCTTAGATGAACTTCCTCGGGCTTGGCTTTCATTTATGAACGAACGACACCAATAGCAACTCCACGCCTCAAAATGGACGCGTCTCATTGCCGTTTGGGCAGGAGCAGTAGGTACTGTGCGCCCTCTGGTGGTTACAGAGGGAATGACGTCCACTCAGATCCGCTAGGTCGCTCGCTACCGCTGTTCTTATACCCGACTCACGTTGAGCAGCGAGTTTACGACGGCTCGTACTGTGGCGGTGCGTCACTACTCTCGTATCTCCCGCCGTTCCACGGCAGCTTCGGCGTCTACGAATGCCCATTCGAGCCCGCCTTCATCCAGAAACGCAACGAGCGGGAACGCCAGCGAGTGAAGTGCGTGAACCAGGGATACGCCAAGCTACGCGACCACCTGCCCAACGCAACCACGGACAAACGGCTGAGCAAAGTGGAGACGCTGCGCGCGGCCATCCGCTACATCAAATACCTCCAGGAACTGGTGGAGAACGCGGGCAGCGCGGAGGAGAACGCAACGGCGTCGCCTCTTTCCATTTCCGAATCGTCTTCTGAGGAGTCTGTTGGGAGTTAAAGACGTTCGGAAAACATCGTATCCTAGCGACTTTTATCATGCACCAACTTTGATTCTGAGTGATCCTCAAATATTAGCATGTGTTTTAATAGGGGCTTTCGCACGGGGTAGTTATAGGAACCCGCCACCAGGGTGTTTCCCGAGAACTAATGGTTCACTTGGGAACGTTTTCCTGGTGGCGTTCGCACCGCCAGTAGGAACTCTGGAGTGACGTAAGACACGCTTGTTGCTGTGACTTTTATTTTGACAGCGCTGAGAACGCCTGAGCTCACAGTGCTCACATTCTCCTGTTCATTAGTTTACGATCTTTCTAACACGTTATTAGATAGAACTGTCATACATAGAAAGTAGACAGTAATGAAGAGTTATTAGCGTATGCCGTGTGTCTGATGTCCAGTGTTGCTGAGCAGAAATACATAATCATGATTCTCTTGATCTCCTCAAAGTTGCGTTGGATTTTCTCCTCAGCGTAAAGATTAAGAGCTTCATCTATCACTGTTTTACATGTTCGTAGAGTTGGTTTCTGGAGTAAATATATAGGCTATAATCTGTGTTTACACAGCTTTTTAAAAATGGCGGGTGCTTGTGTTTCGCGTGCGTTCGGTTAATCAGCGAACACTAACGTCACTGTAGTTCCTATAGCGCTGGTTTAGACCGACTCTGAAGGAGGAGTAAATTAGTTCCTCCAAAAGGAGTTCCTAGAACTAAAATCGTTCCTAGTTCCTGCGGTGCGAACACGCCAAAATCCGGGAACGTCTGCCAATAGTTCTAGGAGTGATGAGAAGGTTCCTCCGGAGCGAAAGCCCCTATTGATGCAAATCCACAATTTCTAATTTCTAAAAAAATGTGTCAGACGTTTCATTAAGTCTGACCTTTAATAAACCAATGAAATCTTCAGAAATTAGATAAATGAGTTAGGCAAGACAAGACAAGTTTATTTATATAGCACATTTCGTACACTATGGTGATTTAAAGTGCTTTACACAGAAAGGAATTAAAATAATCACAAAATAAAAGCAAGTAAAATTAAAAAAGTTATAAAAGACATTAAAAGAGATATAAAGATGAAATTTGAAAGAGTAAAAAGATGATACATAGATAAACTTCTCATCTGGCAAAACACCGGTGGATCATATTTTTCACAGCTGCTTGTTTTACTGTGAGATTTCCCCATGTTGATTGTACTGTGTCTGTGGTGTTCTTTCGGCACGCCTAAATAATCTGCTGGACGTCTCCAATAGATCCGATTTCCCCTGAAATCGGACAGGAGGAGCTCTAGGAAAGGAATTGATCCAGTCCGCACCCCACAGAACAGATCTGGTCCCCGACCTCGAGTTTCACATCAAACTCACTACTCTACCACAGACTCAGGTCATCAACATGGTTTCGTCTCTCACTTTCCCAATGAATATTAAATGAGTTAAACGTTCTGCTTGTGTGAAGTCTCCCACTGAGAGTGTGTTTTGCAGACTGGGACATGAGGGCACAGGGGTCACGACGCCCAAAAAAGCCTTGAAATCAACACGACGGCCAGTTTCTGACCTTGAACTCCCAGCGATCACTCTGTGATCATGTGTACTGTGATTTTAAACTTCCTAAATTCAAATAAACCTTAAATTATACTTGGAATGAGATTGTTTTCACATTAGACATGTTTTCACTTTTTCATATATGACACTGTGATCTTAAAAACCTCAAAGAATTTAAATAGAATATTAATATATCTACACTTTGAATGTTTATATATATATATATATATATATGAAGAGTTCAGATGCAAAAGCCTCTAAGTGCCATCTGAAATTTTCTTCTAGAATGATCTTTTTTATCAACCTTGTATATTTTCACTTAAATGGCAATGAAAATTACCTATTAATTGTCATTTAAGTGAAATTACTGAACTTAAATATATGAGCTTGATAAAAATTATCATTCTAGAAGAAAATTTCAGATGGCACTTAGAGGCTTTTGCATCTGAACTCTTCATATATATATATATATATATATATATGTGTGTGTGTATGCGTGTGTGTGTGTGTGTATTATTATTAAAATTAATAAACCATATATAAATATAATGTAATAATAATTATGAAATATGACGTTGACAGTTCACCCATTTGCACTGTTGAGACACAATAGTCATTGGGACAATCATAAAAAACTGTGACACCAAATTTCACAGAGATTTATCTGTGAGCTGATTGGTTTGCCAGCTCAGTGATGTCACAAAGCCCAAACAGAAAAAGCCAATGAGAACATTCCAAAGTTATGACTGTGCTAATGTCCTGCCTCTTCATCCATCTCTCTGTGACCATAACTGTGTCATGTTCTGTTGTCCCCTAACACACACACACACACGCATGTGAGTGACACGCATTGTCTATATTTATTTTTTAAGTCAGACAGCTGCAGTACTAACCAGACAAGAGCAGAGAGAGACAGTGCGAGGAATAGATTCAGACAGACAGAGAGCTTCATTTTTGAGTCCCGAGAAGATCCTGAACTATTGAGCCGAGTACCTGATCTCCAGAATTCCCGTGCCTCCTGCTCGGTTCTGATCGGATCATGGAGGGCGGTGGCGAAGCACCCATGACCTCCTTCATCATGGATGAAGAGACGCTGAAGAGGAAGCAGAGAGAGAAACTCAAGAAGCTCCAGGCCACAGGTGGAAACCCTCGGCCCGCACGATCCCTCCTCTTCCTCACGCTGAAGAACCCCTTCCGCAAAGCCTGCATCAACATTGTAGAGTGGAAGTATCCTTTAACAAATCAGGAAATGTTTTTAATTACAATAATGTTTTTTGTGCAGAGTCACTAAAACATGTCAGTTAATTTAATGCATGATGTTAAAGTATGTAAAAGTAATTTTCAGCATCATTACTCCAGTCTTCCGTGTCACATGATCCTTCGGAGATCATTCAAATATGATGATCTGAAACATTTCTGATTATTATCAATGTTGATGTGCTGCTGCCTATTTTTATGAAAACTGTGGTACTTTTTTATTTTCCGGATTCTTTGATGAATTGAAAGCATTTATTTTAAATAGAATCTTTTGTAACATCTTTCCTATCACTTTTGATTAATTAAATGTGTCTTTGCAAAATAGAAGTATTAATAAAAAAAAAAAAAAAACTAACCTCAAACATTTTAATGGTAGTTTATCAGTTTCCACACAAATATTAAGCAGCAAAAATTGTATAAAAATAAATTATACAAAAAAAAAAAGTCTTTCATAGATCAGCGGTCTTAAAGAAGTTCTCAGTTATGTTTCAGTTCAACATCAACTTAATTAGACTATTTGCTAACATATTGTAATATACTAAACAAACATCTTAATTTACTCTCAGTTTTATCTCATTGCTGCATATGAGTAAACAAGCATACATAAAAGTCATTCATTACTAGAGTCAACAAGTGTTCAAACACAGCAAGCAACTATGAGATGACAGACCGTTAATGAGGTGATTTAGTCATGAGTGTGTGTGTAAATGTCAGTGTTTCAGCACAGTGCTCTGATATTCTGAGAGAACAGCTGTTCTGTCCTCCAGCTCACTAAATACAGACATGCTAAGCTCAGAGAATGCTAGCACACACACAACAACACACTGAGACGCCATGTAGATCACTATGGTACAACACACATTATTATAATGCGCATCACTGCAGGAATATATTTCTCACTTTAAGAGAAGCTGGTGTATTTTCCTGAACGTGTCTCTCAGACCGTTTGAAATCATCATCCTCCTCACCATCTTTGCAAACTGTGTAGCTCTGGCAGTTTTCATGCCAATGCCTGAGGAAGATACGAATAACACCAACAGCAACCTAGTGAGTCTCTCTCTCACACGCGAACACACAAGACTCCATCTTAATACACCCAAGACAGCCTATAGAATGTGCCCTCAAACAAAACCTCAACATATAAGCCCCTCCCCAATACCTGTAGACTCCACGTTAAGACACCTAAGACAACCTATAGACCCAGCCCTCATACTTCTTAGCATATAAACTACGCCCCAATACCGGTAGACTTCGCCTTAAGACACCTGAGACAACCTATAGACCGCGCCCTCATATATAAACCCCTCCCCAATACCTGTTGACTCCACCTCAAGACACATGCTCAACCTATAGACCGCGCCCTCATACACTCCTCAACATATAAACTACGCCCCAATACCTGTAGACTCCACCTTAACACACCTGAGACAACCTATAGACCACGCCCTCATACACTCCTCAAAATATAAACCCCTCCCCAATACCTGTTGACTCCACCTTAAGACACCTAAGACAACCTATAGACCGCGCCCTCATACACTCCTCAAAATATAAACCCCTCCCCAATACCTGTTGACTCCACCTCAAGACACATGCTCAACCTATAGACCCGGCCCTCATACACTCCTCAACATATAAACTACGCCCCAATACCTGTAGACTCCACCTCAAGACACCTGCTCAACCTATAGACCCGGCCCTCATACACTCCTCAACATATAAACTACGCCCCAATACCTGTAGACTCCGCCTCAAGACACCTGCTCAACCTATAGACCCGGCCCTCATACACTCCTCAACATATAAACTACGCCCCAATACCTGTAGACTCCACCTCAAGACACCTGCTTAACCTATAGACCCGGCCCTCATACACTCCTCAACATATAAACTACGCCCCAATACCTGTAGACTCCACCTCAAGACACCTGCTCAACCTATAGACCCGGCCCTCATACACTCCTCAACATATAAACTACGCCCCAATACCTGTAGACTCCGCCTCAAGACACCTGCTCAACCTATAGACCCGGCCCTCATACACTCCTCAACATATAAACTACGCCCCAATACCTGTAGACTCCACCTCAAGACACCTGCTCAACCTATAGACCCGGCCCTCATACACTCCTCAACATATAAACTACGTCCCAATACCTGTAGACCAGTGGCGGCTGCTGGTCTTTCAAAGAGGGGAAGCTCATTTTCGGCCTACATCATAAAAATTATTCATTTATTTATGCGTAAATTCTACGTTCCTTTTCAAGAAAATGCTCTGTGAAAAATGAATGTAATAATATAATAAAGGAAATAATAATATGATAAAGTATAATAATAATGCTACTAATAATAAGATATATTTTTAAATATTTTTGAATTATTACTACTACTAATAATATAAAAAAATATAATAAGTAATAATATAATAAAGGTATAAATTTATAATTGTGTGCAATTTGGCTAGCAATTTCGACAAGCAAATACCAAGAAATAGGATGCAGCAGTTTGTCTTTGAAAAATCCGCGATGGGACTGAGCTCGAACAGCTTCAACATCAGCGACTTTTTATTGTATGAAATCGCTGTCAATCAAAAGAGAGACAGCCTTTCGACAGACCGTCCAATCATCACGCGGAAGCCCGGAGTCCAGGCCAGCCCACTCCCCGTTCACCCCCAGAGAAGCTGAGCTTCCATGGGCGGGACATAATCGCAGCATTTAGCCAATGACCGTCTAGTTTCGAAGCGCTGAAAAAAACTGTTTGAAGCAGCCCCATTGAAGTCAATGGAAGCTGGGCTTCAACAGGGAAATGCACTGTCTGTGACGCTACGGGAATGTATGAGAAGGAAATCGAGTCAGCCGACCTGCTGTATGTAGCTGATTCTGAACGAACTCGTCTTTCAGACGAACGTTTTATAACGCATTTTAGTCAATAAAATGTTAATACTATAACATTCATTTAACATTAATTTTTTTGACATTATAGGGGAAGCCGAGCTTCCCTTGCAGTCTTAAAGAAATCGCCACTGCTGTAGACTCCACCTCAAGACACCTGCTCAACCTATAGACCCGGCCCTCATACACTCCTCAACATATAAACTACGCCCCAATACCTGTAGACTCCACCTCAAGACACCTGCTCAACCTATAGACCCGGCCCTCATACACTGCTCAACATATAAACTACGTCCCAATACCTGTAGACTCCACCTCAAGACACCTGCTCAACCTATAGACCCGGCCCTCATACACTCCTCAACATATAAACTACGCCCCAATACCTGTAGACTCCGCCTCAAGACACATGCTCAACCTAAAGGTGTGTTCGACATCGGCTGCGGCTGGATGTAACCGATCGGCGAGAGTAGTAACCGGTCAGGCGGGGAGGAGCTGCAAGCGGAGACGTGAAGTCGGACACTTTCTGGTTCCCGTAGTGACCGCTCAAGTGGTGTTTGCATACTTTACCACAGCTGAAGTAAAATAAATGCAATATTTGCCAAATAATACACAGATGTTTCAGATACATTTTCATTCAATACTTTATGTACTGCTTCATACAGCGTCTGTTTGAACAAGAATAAAGTTCAACATAAGCTACTATCAATGAAGTGGAGTCTACGTTTTTTAATCAGTTTTAATTTGATAAACATGACACAATATAACATCGCAACGACATGAAAAGAGTGCTTACTGTTATAAAAAACTGATTTGTGAGCTTTAGACGAACTAAAGGTGTTCGAATAAACACGAAACACACGTGATCGTTGTCATGCGGTGAATCCGGCCAATCGTGGAACAGCTGTGTCGTCATCAGCCCACGTGCAGCCTAGTGCAGCCGCTCTTGAGAAGCTGCGCTGTCTGAGTTCTCCGGCTACTCTCGATTCGCTCTCGCGGTACTTTGATGGCATACGTCACAGTCACGTGGCGTCGGCACTGTATCAAGTCGGACAAAATTTCTAACCGGCATGCACTGCTTCAAGTCAGCCGCCGATCAGTCTGCGCAGAGCTGCATGAAGTCGAACAAGCCTTAAGACTTCACAGACACTTATAGACTCCACCCCCTTACAGACTCCACCCACTGTAGACTGTTTAAAGACCTTTTAATAACTTAAAATAGGCTGATTTAAATGTTTCCATATTTATATATTGTATTCTGTTCTTATAAAAGATTGAACTATATCCTAAATGAACAAGTGGCTAGTTAAAATTTATCTTCTGGCAGAATGGCTGACACCTAATGCCAGATATTCATCTCACTAAACCCTTGTAAGTGTGCGTGACCTTGACTCAGGTGACAGAAAGAAGCAGGTGCTTTGACCGCATGCCTATGGGACGCTGCATGTGTAGACGTTTTAAAATTAGACACAAACTTCAACTATATGCTCGCACACACTCGCAGAGCTCTCTCATCACTGCAGTGTTATCTGAAAGATTTTGTGGTCTGTAATACAATTTGTCAAATTGTTTGTTTTGCAATCAGGTCGACATCAAAGCATTTGGATGGTAATAAACTTGCATCTAGTTTTGTTTTCTATCTATCTATCCATCTAAATGTCAGTAGAAACACACAGTGTCTGCTTCAAGCTAACAGTAGGTGCCATGTTGGTTATAAAATTCTCAGCGTCTGGGTCTGGATTGTTTTCAAAATGCCTCGACTGAAACCGGAGGAAAGTGTCTAGCAATTAATTGCCACGTTACCACCAAACCCAACATGTGTAAGTTCCCAGAATATAAAAAGACACGTCAAGACAGATATTCAAACTCAAAACAAAAGAGTTGTGAAGTGGAAAAGCACCCATTGACACCAAACACCTTGAGTCAGTAGGTTGTACTGAAGTGTGCTGACAGCTCCATTCATCTCAATTTTCTGTGTGTACGTTCACAGGAGAGTCTTGAGTACATTTTTCTCATCATATTCACGTTGGAATGCTTCCTGAAGATCGTGGCGTATGGATTACTCTTTCATGCCGATGCTTATTTACGGAACTGCTGGAATATATTAGATTTTGTCATTGTGACAATGGGGTAAGACATACACACCACTCCCTGAATATGGCCAGAAACACCCAAAGTACACAAACACCTACTGTGTGACGTCCCTCAGGTTGTTCACAGTTGTGGTGGACTTCATCAATAACATCAGCGGTGTCGAGGCGCCAGTGGAACAGAAGGGCGGTTTTGACATGAAAGCCCTCAGAGCGTTCAGAGTCCTGCGGCCCCTGCGGCTCGTCTCCGGGGTCCCCAGTAAGTGACAACACCTTCTTCTGCTCACCTTTCTAATTTTTTTGAGTTGGCTGGTTAAAGTGTAATGTCTCCTCCAGGCTTGCAGGTGGTGATGAGCTCCATTCTCAAGTCCATGCTGCCCCTGTTCCACATCTCTCTGCTGGTCTTCTTCATGGTCACCATCTATGCCATCATAGGCCTGGAGCTTTTCAAATGCAAAATGCATAAAACATGTTACCACACCGGCACAGGTAAGAAATGATGCAAGATAGATGAAGTGAACTTACATAGAACCAACATCGAAACTTACCTAAATGTTTTCCTTTTTCCATCTTGCAGGCACTGGTGTTTCCTTCAATAAATGCAAATTTTGTCTAATTTTGTCTTTGTTTTGATATATGTCACAGATATCATCGCCACGGGGGACGGCGAGAGTGCGGCTCCGTGCGCTCAGGCTGGTAACGGCAGGCGTTGCCCTCTTAACGGAACCGAGTGCCGTGGTGGTTGGCCCGGGCCAAATGACGGCATCACCCACTTTGACAATCTGGGTTTCTCCATGCTCACTGTGTACCAGTGCATCACCACTCAGGGCTGGACCGATGTTCTGTACTGGGTCAGTGACACATACGGGTCTTTCGCACCGGGTAGTTTTATGAACTCGCCACCAGGTAAATTCCCCGAGAACTAATGGTTCCCCTAGGAACGTTTTCCTGGTTGCATTCGCACCGCCAGTAGGAACTCTGAAGTGACGTCCTTGTTGTTGTGGCTTTTATTTTGATGGTTGTTTAGTAGTTGTTCATTAGTCCTGTCTAATACGTTATTAGATAGAACTGTCATACATAGAAAGTAGACAGTAATGAAAAGTTATTAGCATATGTCGTGTGTTTGATGTCCAGTGTTGCTGAGCAGAAATACATAATCATGATTCTCTCGTCTCCTCAAAGTTGCGTTGGATTTTCTCCTCAGCCTAAAGATTAAGAGCTTCATCTATCACTGTTTTACATGTTCCTAGAGTTACTTTCTGGAGTAAATATATAGGCTATAATCTGTGTGTTTTCACCATGTTTTTTTAAAATGGCGGGTGCTGGTGTTTCGCGTGCGTTCAGCCAATCAGCGAACACTAACGTCACTGGTAGTTCCTATAGTGCTGGTTTATACCCGACTCTGAAGTAGGAGTAAATTAGTTCCTCCAAAAGGAGTTCCTAGAACTAAAATCGTTCCTAGTTCCTGCGGTGCGAACACACCAAAATCTGAGTACTTCCGCCAATAGTTCTAGGTTCCCAAACATGGTCATGCAGAACCCCAAACAGTACCCCCAGATCCCCAACCATACACACTTGATTCAACTTGTCAGCTCCTTAGTAGAGACTCCAAGACCTGATATACTGATATAAAGGACTATGATAGGGATCCGACAGCCGACTCTTGTCTTCCTACAGGTGAATGATGCGATTGGAATGGAGTGGCCCTGGCTGTATTTCGTGACTCTGATTCTCTTGGGCTCGTTCTTCATCTTGAATCTGGTTCTGGGGGTTCTGTGCGGGTAAGTCCAAACATCTGTGGTATATCTGTACTATCACTCTACACGTTATGGTCCATATTTCAGAATAATGATGAAGAATGAGTGTCCAAACTTTTGACTGGTAGTTATTGGTAGTTGATCCGTGATCCGTATGGATCAGCTGCTCCACGGTTTGGCACGCATGTGATTTGCGGTGTGAATAAATGTAATATTTTTAACCATCATAGAGTGAACGTTTATAATTCTTTATAATAATGCCTTAATGGCATTTTTTCCTTACATTACTTTTACTTTTATACTTTAAGTAGTTTTGAAACCAGTACTTTTACTTGAGTAAAAAGCTTGAGTTGATACTTCTACAGAAGTCTTTTTAAACCCTAGCATCTATACTTCTACCTGAGTAATGAATGTGAATTCTTTTGATACCTCTGGTTAGGCTAGTAGTATACATATATATAGTATATATATATATATATATATATATATATAGTTTTTTTTGTTGTTGATCCGAAAAATCCATGGCTAAAAAAATGTAAATGATCCGAATCGTGAATTCCACCATCCGTTCCACCACTAGTAGTGATATGTTTCAGAGATCTTGCCGCACACCATCTCATATTTTTCTCTTTCTCTGTGGTCAGCGAGTTCACTAAGGAGCGAGAAAAGAGTTCTCGAAGTGGAGAGTATCAGATTCTGCGGGAGCGTCAGCAGTTCGATGAGGATCTGAAGGGATACATGGAGTGGATCATACAGGCAGAGGTCATGGACAATGACCAGGAGGGGCAAGGTGCTCAAAAACACTCACAAACACTTTAACAAGCTACAGCCGTTGAGAACCAAGGCTCATGGGGTATGAAATCTGGTTAAATGTGGCACAATTGGTCTCCACAGGTCTGCTCCCACTTCAGAAGGATGGATCAGAATCAGAAACTCTCTACGAGTTGGAGGGACTCAACAAACTCATGTTTTATGTGTGAGTTGAGCGATTTACTGTTGGGAATGATTGACTTCGTGTCCAGGAGGATACTTCTAGACCGTATCCAGATCTGATGAAGGACCTGCGCCTGGACACAACGCAGTCCTGAAATGTCAACTAGTCTCTCCCCTGTGAAGGCCTCCTTCCCTTCCATTCACCTCTGTACAGATCAAACATTGTCAAAATGATTCCAGTTCGCATGGATATGCGGAAGCGACAAAAAAATCTGTATTGTGCAGGCCAAACAAGTAATTTGGTGTGGTCAATTTTTAAAGAAGACTACATGGCTGCACATATATATTCAAACCTGCATACCTATAGACTAAACACGTGATATGCATGTGTACGCCGTCAGCATTTTCACAGATTCAGGTTTTGATAGCGTTTTCAAAAATGTTTAAAACTTGGAAACCTATTTCAAAGTTTGCATCCTCAAGCTCCAAACACTGTTGCCGTGCAAATGAGCGGCCAGAACGCATTAAAAGTTTTCTGTTAAAACGGTATCATGTTAGCGGCCCCTAAGTTAATAACTAATGATCTTTACAACAGAAGTGAATCAATCAAAACTAACTTTATCAGGACAATAACTTTATTCTAGAGCTGCTGTAAAGCCTAAACAATCTCTGTTACTTTAATTTCCTAATATCACTGTGAAATTACTTTGAAACAATCTATATTGTTAAAAGCGCTGTATAAATGAAGGTGACTTGACTTGACTTCTAAAACATAAATGCTTTGAATTTCTCTCTGCATGTGTTTTACAGTCGACACGCGCGTCGATGGAACCGATTTTTTAGGAGGAAGTGTCGTGTGTGGGTGAAGTCCAGGTTGTTCTACTGGCTGGTGATTCTGCTGGTGTTATTCAACACTCTGGCAATCGCAACCGAACACCATGATCAGTCCGAGTCTCTCACCAACTTCCAAGGTTCAACTTCTGTCATCATTTACTCACCCTCAACTCATTTCAGACCTCTATGACTTTTTTCTTCTGTGGAACACAAAAGAATAAGTGGATTGTTATGGCCACAGATCCCAAAAGTCTAACATTCTGCTAAATAACTATAAGCCACTAATGAACATCCAGCAACCAAGTTGATTTTAGCTGGATTTTCCATAAGGGTATTTATTTATGTTGCTTTACCTCATTTGCAGACAATACCAATAAGGTGCTGTTGTCTCTGTTTGCGGTGGAGATGTTTCTGAAGATGTACGCAATGGGGCTGCCATCTTACTTCATGTCCCTCTTTAACCGTTTCGACTGCTTTGTGGTTTCTGTGGGGATCCTGGAGCTCATTCTCGTTAACATGGACATAATGTCTGTCATGGGGATCTCCATACTGCGTTGTATTCGGCTTCTGCGTCTCATCAAAGTAACAAGGTATGCGATTCTCGTCACCACCGTGAAGACCAGAAGAACCAGGCGTGTATGTATGAGAATTTATCAGAACTGTGCGTGATTTTCAGGTACTGGACGTCGCTCAGTAATCTTGTGGCGTCTCTCTTGAACTCTGTGCGCTCCATCGCTTCCCTGCTTCTGCTCCTCTTCCTCTTCATCGTCATCTTCGCTCTGCTCGGCATGCAGGTTTTCGGGGGGAAGTTTAATTTTCCAGATGAGTATGTGAGACGAAGCAACTTTGACAATTTCCCTCAGGCTCTGATCACGGTTTTCCAGGTACATTTATCATTCAGACAGAAAAAACGTTGGGTTCTTTTTTTTAACTCAACCGTTGGGTTACACATATTGGGTCACTATGTTGGGTTATTTTAAAAAAATGTTGGGTCATTTTTAAAATTGTTGAGTAATTTGTAGTAATAACTCGGCTGTTGGGTTAAAAACGTATGTTGTATATACACTTGTGTATTTTGAATTTATGTACACAATTATGTATATTTACATTAAATTCTAGACTCCCCAATATTTAGTTCCTAATTTAAAAATATTTGTTGAGACATATTTATTGTTTTATACAAACAAACAATCTGTATTTGAAAACAAAGTGTATTTTATTTATTAAAGAAATAACATGAATAAAAATAATGAACTGTTGGGTTACTTTTACCCCAATGCATTGGGTTAAAATAACCCACAGTTGGGAAGGTGCTATACCACCCCATAGTTGGGTTACTCGTTGGGTTATTTTTAACCCAACATTATTAAGTGAGTATGATAAGTGAGATGTTTGGATGAACAAAGCCTCTCCAGTGTCTTGTATTCTCTCTGTTTTAGATCCTGACAGGTGAAGGCTGGAACTACGTCATGTACGACGGCATCATGGCTCACGGAGGTCCCGCCGTGCCTGGAATCCTGGTCAGCATTTACTTCATTATCCTGTTCATCTGTGGAAATTGTATCCTTCGTGTGACACAAATGTGTGAATTGTAGATATTCCATGTGAAAAGGATGATGGCTTTCCTGAGCATTTAACTGCAGATATTCTCTTAAATGTCTTCCTGGCGATCGCGGTGGATAATCTGGCTGAGGCAGAGAGTCTGACCTCGGCCCAGAAAGAGAAGACAGAGGAGAAGAAACGCAAAAGGCTTCTTAGGTGAGCGACAAAGGTCAATAGCATGAGAAAGAGACTTCTGTCACTATCCTCAAATACGATTGACAATTAGCATACAGTTTGGAGGAGGAGGGTAATAAGCTCCTGAGAAACGAGAGGCGGAGCTGAGGAGGGAGGAGGGTAATCAGCTCCTGAGAAACGAGAGGCTGAGCTGGGGAGGAGGGTAATAAGCTCCTGAGAAACGAGAGGCGGAGCTGGGGATGGAGGAGGGTAATCAGCTCCTGAGAAACGAGAGGCGGAGCTGGGGAGGGAGGAGGGTAATAAGCTCCTGAGAAACGAGAGGCGGAGCTGGGGAGGGAGGAGGGTAATCAGCTCCTGAGAAACGAGAGGCGGAGCTGGGGAGGGAGGAGGGTAATCAGCTCCTGAGAAACGAGAGGCTGAGCTGGGGAGGGAGGAGGGTAATCAGCTCCTGAGAAACGAGAGGCGGAGCTGGGGAGGGAGGAGGGTAATAAGCTTCTGAGAAACGAGAGGCTGAGCTGGGGAGGGAGGAGGGTAATCAGCTCCTGAGAAACGAGAGGCTGAGCTGGGGAGGGAGGAGGGTAATCAGCCCCTGAGAAACGAGAGGCGGAGCTGGGGATGGAGGAGGGTAATCAGCCCCTGAGAAACGAGAGGTGGAGCTGGGGAGAGAGGAGGGTAATCAGCTCCTGAGAAACGAGAGGCGGAGCTGGGGAGGGAGGAGGGTAATCAGCTCCTGAGAAACGAGAGGCGGAGCTGGGGAGGGAGGAGGGTAATCAGCTCCTGAGAAACGAGAGGCGGAGCTGGGGATGGAGGAGGGTAATCAGCTCCTGAGAAACGAGAGGCGGAGCTGGGGATGGAGGAGGGTAATCAGCCCCTGAGAAACGAGAGGTGGAGCTGGGGAGAGAGGAGGGTAATCAGCCCCTGAGAAACGAGAGGCGGAGCTGGGGATGGAGGAGGGTAATCAGCTCCTGAGAAACGAGAGGCGGAGCTGGGGATGGAGGAGGGTAATCAGCTCCTGAGAAACGAGAGGCGGAGCTGGGGATGGAGGAGGGTAATCAGCTCCTGAGAAACGAGAGGCGGAGCTGGGGATGGAGGAGGGTAATCAGCTCCTGAGAAACGAGAGGCGGAGCTGGGAATGGAGGAGGGTAATCAGCTCCTGAGAAACGAGAGGCGGAGCTGGGGAGGGAGGAGGGTAATCAGCTCTTGAGAAACGAGAGGCGGAGCTGGGGATGGAGGAGGGTAATCAGCCCCTGAGAAACGAGAGGCGGAGCTGGGGAAGGAGGAGGGTAATCAGCTCCTGAGAAACGAGAGGCGGAGCTGGGGAGGGAGGAGGGTAATCAGCTCCTGAGAAACGAGAGGCGGAGCTGGGGAGGGAGGAGGGTAATCAGCTCCTGAGAAACGAGAGGCGGAGCTGGGGAGGGAGGAGGGTAATCAGCTCCTGAGAAACGAGAGGCTGAGCTGGGGATGGAGGAGGGTAATCAGCCCCTGAGAAACGAGAGGCGGAGCTGGGGAGGGAGGAGGGTAATCAGCCCCTGAGAAACGAGAGGCGGAGCTGGGGAGGGAGGAGGGTAATCAGCTCCTGAGAAACGAGAGGCGGAGCTGGGGAGGGAGGAGGGTAATCAGCTCCTGAGAAACGAGAGGCGGAGCTGGGGATGGAGGAGGGTAATCAGCTCCTGAGAAACGAGAGGCGGAGCTGGGGAAGGAGGAGGGTAATCAGCCCCTGAGAAACGAGAGGCTGAGCTGGGGAGGGAGGAGGGTAATCAGCTCCTGAGAAACGAGAGGCGGAGCTGGGGATGGAGGAGGGTAATCAGCTCCTGAGAAACGAGAGGCGGAGCTGGGGAGGGAGGAGGGTAATCGGCTCCTGAGAAACGAGAGGCGGAGCTGGGGATGGAGGAGGGTAATCGGCTCCTGAGAAACGAGAGGCGGAGCTGGGGAGGGAGGAGGGTAATCAGCTCCTGAGAAACGAGAGGCGGAGCTGGGGAGGGAGGAGGGTAATCAGCTCCTGAGAAACGAGAGGCGGAGCTGGTGAGGGAGGAGGGTAATCAGCCCCTGAGAAACGCGAGGCAGAGCTGGGGAGGGAGGAGGGTAATCAGCCCCTGAGAAACGCGAGGCGGAGCTGGGGAGGGAGGAGGGTAATCAGCTCCTGAGAAACGAGAGGCAGAGGGCAATCAGCCCCTGAGAAACGAGAGGCGGAGCTGGGGAGGGAGGAGGGTAATCAGCTCCTGAGAAACGAGAGGCGGAGCTGGGGAGGGAGGAGGGTAATCAGCCCCTGAGAAACGAGAGGCGGAGCTGGGGAGGGAGGAGGGTAATCAGCCCCTGAGAAACGAGAGGCAGAGGGTAATCAGCCCCTGAGAAACGCGAGGCGGAGCTGGGGAGGGAGGAGGTTAATCAGCCCCTGAGAAACGAGAGGCGGAGCTGGGGAGGGAGGAGGGTAATCAGCCCCTGAGAAACGAGAGGCGGAGCTGGGGAGGGAGGAGGGTAATCAGCCCCTGAGAAACGAGAGGTGGAGCTGGGGAGGGAGGAGGGTAATCAGCTCCTGAGAAACGCGATAGCTGCTGATAATACTGGAGGAGCTTATAAATGAATACAGTAATAGGCATCGTATTCCTATAGGTAGACGTGGATCAGCTGAGAGTCACTGATGTGAGCTTGACTGACGTGACCTGCCAGAACTTATGCTACGCTTGATTTTTACAGAAATTTCTGATGCATTGTTTTTTCTCGGTGTAGAGAAAACCTACCCGATAAAGGCGAGGAAGACAAGGCCATGCTGGCAAAGAAACTAGCCGAGCAGAGAGCCAAGATTGACGGGATTCCCACCACAGCCAAGGTCAAAACTGACAGAATGACATCAGTATATTACTGTGAAATGGCGTTAGAAGTGTATTTTGTATT
Source organism: Vimba vimba (assembly GCA_022828995.1). Taxonomy (NCBI): domain Eukaryota; kingdom Metazoa; phylum Chordata; class Actinopteri; order Cypriniformes; family Leuciscidae; genus Vimba; species Vimba vimba. The sequence continues at coordinate 44,241,206 of CM040825.1, forward strand.
CGGACAATGAACAATAACTGATAATTGCACTGATGCCAACGTGCCAGTTTTAGCATATTTAAGATAAGTGTTTCTTTATATTAATCTGCAGCTCAAAGTAGATGAATTTGAATCAAATGTGAACGAGATTAAAGATCCATTTCCTCCAGCTGATTTCCCAGGTAAAGCATAAAGGATAATTTAGCTTAGTTTATTCAGTTCGTATGTTTTACCGCTGACGTTGTGATTGACGTGGTCAGGTGACGATGAGGAGGAGGAGCCAGAGATTCCCATCAGTCCTCGGCCTCGTCCAATGGCAGACCTGCAGCTGAAGGAGACTGTGGTGCCGATGCCAGAGGCCAGTTCCTTCTTCATCTTCGGCCCGCAGAACAAGTAAAAACATCACCTGCTTTTCCGTCACCCTAATTAGGGTTGGGAATCGAATACTTGAGGTCAGGAATCGGATACTTGATATAAAATAAAAAATTTGCTTCCTCTTATCGATTCCTTTGTGAGCATTTCAATATGACTTTAAACCATTGAAGCGCGAGAGACTCTGTTTTCTGTGTTCATGTGTATCAGTGTATCGGATCCGTGCAGCTCTTAAAGTGACAGCAGCCTAATATTCCTAGTATAACATATAATATATATGCCGTCTCTATAATAACACTAATATTCCTGCCGTCTCTATAATAACACTAATATTCCTTTTGTAACCATATTTGTAATGTATATTTTATTCATAAAGTACAGTGTTATTTTACATTTGATTACAGTTTCTGAACCTGAAAATCTTAAAACACTGTTGATTTCAATCGTATCTTTGTTCAGTTGTGTCTATTTGTTGTGATTGCTAATTTTTTATTTGTTCTTTTTTAATTACTGAGTGTTTATTTACTTTAGTAATGCTTGAAGTTTATATTAGTTTGGCTGGTTGTTCTTCTATGGTGTTTTTAAACCACAGGCAAACGTTCCTTGTGTAAGTGTTCTTTAGCCTGATGATTTTTGTTCATGATACTCAGCTACAATTAAATGTTTTGCAGTAAGAAAAAAAATGTTTACCTTATTGGAACGACGTCTCTCTGCTCAGGTTTCGTAAACTCTGCCATCGCATCATCAACGCCACGACCTTCACCAACATCATCCTCCTCTTCATCTTGCTCAGCAGTATCTCATTGGCTGCGGAGGACCCCATCGACCCAATGTCCTTCAGGAACCAGGTACCCCATCTCAAGACTCGCGCATCTCTATACACCATCTATACACTCTCAGAAAAAATGGTACAAAAGCTGAAACTGGGACGGTCCCCTTTAAAAAGGTTCTAATATGTACCATTTAGGTACTAATATGTACACTTTTGGTACCAATATGTAGCATTTAGGTACTAATATGTACACTTTTGGTACTAGTATGTACACTTTTGGTACCAATATGTACCATTTAGGTACTCATATGTACACTTTTGGTACTAGTATGTACACTTTTGGTACCAATATGTACCATTTAGGTACTCATATGTACACTTTTGGTACTAGTATGTACACTTTTGGTACCAATATGTACCATTTAGGTACTCATATGCACTCTTTATGCACACCCCAGTGACAGCTTATGTACCTTTTTTTCTGAGAGTGTACACACACCTTTCTTTCTCCGCTCCAGGTCCTGGCCTACGCTGATTATGTCTTCACCTCAGTTTTTACAGCAGAGATTGTGCTAAAGGTGAGACGAGAGTTCAGTGTGCGTTCAGAAAAGCTGCTTTGTTATATTTGGATTCTGTGAATGGTTCATTTCTTCTCCGTCCACTGCAGATGACCACGTACGGCGCCTTCTTACACCAGGGGTCTTTCTGCCGGAACTCCTTCAACATCTTGGACCTGATTGTCGTCGGCGTCTCCCTGCTGTCCATGGGAATGGAGTGAGATTTAAAAGCAATATGGCCTTGTGCTGACATTAGATACAAACAGCCGAAGGTTTATGTAAATAAAACAAAATTATTTAGAAAATGACGTTTATTTACAGTCCTCATGCCTCTCTATAGATCGAGTGCCATCTCGGTGGTGAAGATCCTCAGGGTCCTGAGAGTGTTGAGACCTTTAAGAGCCATTAATCGAGCCAAAGGCCTCAAAGTGAGTCTAGTTTTGAGAACACAACAAGACAAATGTCCCGTTCCTCCATTTATCTGTCTTTGCTGTCTTTTAGCACGTAGTCCAGTGTGTGTTTGTGGCCATCAAGACCATCGGAAACATCGTTTTAGTCACCATGCTCCTGGACTTCATGTTCGCCTGCATTGGTGTCCAGCTTTTCAAGGTCAGAGAGTTCACAACACCCATTAGTCTTTGTGTGTCTGGTAAAGAGGAGAATTTAATGTTGTTGTTTTTCTGTTAATCTGGCAGGGGAAGTTTTTTTCCTGCACAGACCCGCTCAAAATGACGGCGGAAGAATGCCAGTACGGTTGAACTTTCATTCATTTCTCCTTCACTCCCGAGATCTGAAACTCTCCAAATCCACATAATTCTTCTCTCTTTCGGTGATGCTCTCAGGGGAACGTTTATCCAACACCAGGAACACGCTCTTCATGACATGGTGCTCCGTCAACGCGTGTGGATGAAGAGCGACTTAAACTTCGACAATATTCTGAACGGCATGCTGGCTCTCTTCACCGTTTCCACATTCGAAGGCTGGCCAGAGTAGGTGTTTAAAGGAGTAGTTCACTTCAAAATGAAAATGTCCAGATAATTTACTCACCGATTTGACTCATCTTCAGTCAAAAAGAAATCAAGGTTTTTGAGGAACACGTTCCAGGATTTTTCTCCATATAGTGACTTCAATGGGGTCCAATGGGTTGAAGGTCCAAATGTGAGTTTCAGTGCAGCTTCAAAGTCTCGACACGATCCAGCCGAGGAATAAGAGTCTTATCTAGACAAACCAGCGGACATTTTATAACAAAATAAACATTTATATACATTTAACCACAAATGCTCATCTTGCACTAGCTGTGATGCGACACACATTACGTAATCACGATGAAAGGTCACGTGTCATCCGGTTCAGAAATGAAGGGAAGGGCGAAAAACTCCATCACATTTTCTCCTCCAACTTCAAAATCGTCCGACATCGTTGTTTTACCTTTTATTTATTTATTATTTATTTGTAAATGGTGTTTGACTTAGTCTTTGTACATTGGCTTTGTAAACACTCGGTCTGTTCTTACGCCTACGTCACGCTTGACCTTTCAACCTGATTACGTAATGTGTGGCGCATCGCAGCTCGTGCAAGACCAGCATTTGTGGTTAAATAGTATATAAATGTTGTTGTTTTTTTAGAAAATTATGACGTGGAGGAGAGTAAATTATCAGGAAATTAATTCTGAAGTGAACTAATCCTTTAATAAACAACTTCCTTTCATGTTTGTTGTCTATACAGCTTTTGATCAAAACGTTGGCGCAAATCCATTCTCCCAATTGTACCTTTACACAGCTTGTTGTATAAAGCCATCGACTCGAATCTGGAAAACGTTGGCCCTATTTACAACAACCACATTGAGATTTCCATCTTCTTCATTGTTTACCTCATCCTCATCGCCTTCTTCATGATGAACATCTTCGTGGGCTTCGTCATCGTCACCTTCCAGGAACAGGGAGAGCAGGAGTTCAAAAACTGCGAGCTGGACAAAAACCAGGTACCGCACTTTCACTAGGGGTGAAACGGATCGCAGTTGTTGATTAGCGGATTAACTGCTAAATTTAACCATCGTAGAGTGAAAGTTTATAATTTGTCTTGCCAATTTACACATTTAAACTATTTTAAACGCAGAAGAAGAGGCGAAAATCGGGACTCGAAGCAGAGAGAGAGAGAGAGAGAGAGAGAGAGAGAGAGAGAGAGACAGAGACCGAGAGAGAGAGAGAGATGAGGAACACTTTCTGCTCTTCTGCTCTAAATACTCCAGTATAAGAGAAGCCTTTCTGCCCAGATTTGAAATCTTGATTCCATCATTCTTTGAACTGAGTGACACTGAGAAAATGTCCTTCTTACTGGGAGAAAATGATAGTACAGCTGCACTCGCGGCTAAATATGTGTTAGCTATTCACAACGCCAGAGTCAGCTAACTCTCTAGAGAGACCCACTGTACTTATTCATTTATTAGGATAAATTGTGTTTATTTATCTATTTATTTATATTTACTATGCTACATATGACATGATCTATACATATATGTTTTGTTTGTTTGTTTTATTATTTCTATATAATATGTTGATGCTTTGGCAACATTGTGTTACACAGTCATGCTAATAAAGCTCATTTGAATTGAATTGAATTGAATTGAGAGAGAGACAGAGACCGAGAGAGAGAGAGACAGAGACCGAGAGAGAGAGAGAGAGACAGAGAGAGAGAGAGACAGAGACCGAGAGAGAGACCGAGAGAGAGAGAGAGAGATAGAGAGACAGAGACCGAGAGAGAGAGAGAGAGAGAGAGAGAGAGAGAGAGAGAGAGAGAGAGAGAGAGGCGTGTGTCAGACAGCGCTCGAACACCGGATTGATTCCTCTTTTGCGTTTCCTCGCGCTTGAATGGACATAAAAACACAAAATGATGTCTAAACACCCGTCCCGGCAAGTATTCTCTCGGTTCTGTCATGAGTGAACAGTTGAGAAAGAAACCGGATGTGTGACGGTATATTCGGTCTTAAAGTGACAGCAGCCTAATATTCCTGCTGTCGTCTGTGTCATTAATGTCAATAAAACAACAAAATACAGCTTTAACAACGATAAAACTATATTTAATTTCTACAGTGAACAAATAGTGTTATTTTACATTTAGGCTTAATTATCAATTTCTGTACCTGAACACTACTATTAGACTTTGTGACTTTATTTAGTATTCATCTCAGCTTGTAATTTGTACATTTGTTCTTATTTTATTACTGACTGTTCACTTGTTTTTAATAATGTTTGAACTTTATCAGTTAGGCTAGTAGTTTTTGATGTGGTATCGAAGAACTTCAAGTGAGCTTTAAGTAATAAATGAAAAGCAAAGTTAAACCCCCTCCCTCCTATATATATGTATATATAAAAAGTTGCTGATCCGAAAAATATTCTGTGAATGTCTCAAACCGTAAATGATCCGAACCATGTATTTTGTTATCCGTTCCACCACTAACCTTCACAAACACCTACTGATGTCTCACGATTCCAGTTTATAACGCACCTCTCCACTGTCAGCGCCAGTGTGTCCAGTACGCGCTGAAGGCCCGTCCTCTGAGATGCTACATCCCGAAGAACCCTTATCAGTATCAGGTGTGGTACATCGTCACCTCATGCTACTTCGAGTACCTGATGTTCCTCCTCATCATGCTCAACACCATGTGTCTGGGGATGCAGGTGAGAACACACAAGTCAAGTATATTTATATAGCGCTTTTCACAATACAGATTGTATCAAAGCAGCTTCACAGTATTAAATCAAAATAGCACAACAAGGTTTGTTTCTAGTGGAAAAAACGTCCACGTTTGGTAAGGCTGATCAATAGTATTATTGATTGATTAAATTAAATTAAATATCCCCAACTGAGCAAGCCAAAGGCAACAGTGGCAAGGAACCGAAAAACTCCATCAGGTGACCTAATGGAGAAAAAAAAAAAACCTTGGGAGAACCCAGGCTCAGTCGGGGGCCAGTTCTCCTCTGGCATTTATGAACTAGAGGTCGGATTTAACTGTGAGATTAAAAATATTATATGAATGCCTGGCTGAAGAGATGCGTCTTTAATCTAGTTTTAAACTGGGAGAGCGAGTCTGAGCAACGAACAGTATCAGGAAGGCTATTCCAGAGTTTTGGAGCTAAATGTGAAAATGCTCTCCCTCCTTTGGTGGATCTGGATATCCTAGGTATGACCAAAAGCCTCGAATTTATTGATCTTAAAGAGCGCAATGGATTATAGGGTGATAGAAGATCCGTTAAATAGACTGGAGCTAAGCCGTTTAGGGCTTTATAAGTCAGTAGCAATACCTTATAATTAATACGGAACTTTATAGGTAGCCAATGTAGTGATGATAAAATCGGTGTTATATGATCATATTTTCTTGATCTAGTAAGAACTCTAGCGGCTGCATTTTGGACTAACTGTAGCTTGTTTATTGAGGATGCAGGACAACCGGCTAATAAAGCATTACAGTAATCTAGTCTCGAGGTCATGATTGCATGAACTAACTTTTCTGCATCAGAAACTGATAGCATGTTACGTAGCTTAGCAATGTTTCTAAGGTGGAAAAAGGCTGTTTTTGTAACATATGAAATATGATTTTCAAAAGACAGGTTACAATCGAGTATAACACCCAGGTCTTTTACTGTAGAGGATAAAGTAACAGGACATCCTACTATGTTACAACCACAGAGTTAAAGCGATAGTTCACCCAAAAATGAAAATTAGCCCATGATTTACTCACCCTCAAGTCATCCTAGGTGTATATGACATTCTTCTTTCAGACGAACACAATCAGAGTTATATTAATAAACATCCTGTCTCTTCCAAGCTTTATAATGGGACTCAATGGGTATACTTTTTTTGGAAGTCCATCAAAGCGCATCTATCCATCATAAAAGTGCATCTCTCCATCATAAAAGTGCATCTATCCATCATAAAAGTGCATCTGTCCATCATAAAAGTGAATCTATCCATCATAAAAGTGCATCCATCCATCATAAAAGTGCATCTGTGACAGATGCACTTTTATGATGGATGGATGCACTTTTATGATGGATAGATGATCTGTCCATCATAAAAGTGTATCTATCCATCATAAAAGTGTATCTATCCATCATAAAAGTGTATCTATCCATCATAAAAGTGCATCTGTCCATCATAAAAGTGCATCTATCCATCATAAAAGTGCATCTATCCATCATAAAAGTGCATCCATCCATCATAAAAGTGCAGGCTCCGAAGGGTTAATAAAGGTCTTCTGAAGTGAAGCGATGTAATTATACATATTGAATTTGTTTATCCTTCAGCACTGTAACCAGTCGGATCACATCACCGATCTTTCAGACATGCTGAATGTCATCTTCACTGTTCTCTTCACAGTGGAAATGTTACTCAAACTCGGCGCCTTCAAAGCAAAGGTGAGTCTTGCGTTTGGGCTGCCAGAAAATGACTAATTCATAATACTTTAAAGTAGTTAAAGTAGTTATAGTTATGTTAACCCTGTAGAGCCTACCATGAAATAATAGTCATTTAGACAAAATATTTTTTTAAAATGTTTGCGGGAACACTTTATTTTGATGGTCCCTTTTGAACATTCTGATAGCTATAAGTCACTTTGCAACTACATGTCAGCTAACTCTCAATAAAGTATTAGACTGTCTGCTTATCTGATAACACTTTATTTTGATGGTCCTCCAACAGACATTTTACTGACTTTAACTTTTATTTTTACAAGTCAACTTATTCTACTAAACCGAACACCAACATAATCACTGACTAAATCTAATTCAACTCACAGACACACAGAACTTCTCCCACACACTTTTAAACACTTTTATCTTGATGTTTACTGTACACCGTGTAACTACACGCGACGCGACGCACGATAAAAGGTTATTTTCCATGTTAATCAGAGTGTTTGTCCTAACCAGCCGCGACGGCGACGGCGACACGCGGCAATTCTGTTTTAGAAACAGTTTCTATTTTCGACGTTGCACTGGAACAACAAACACAAAGTGTGGCGATGATAATCTCAGGTACTGCTTATGTGCTTTATTTAATGTTAAAAGTGTGTAATGTGACTTTGAACTTTATTTAGTGCTCCAGCTTTGAAGCTGTAAAAGCAACAGTGGATAATTCACCTCAGATCTTGAAATTAAACAAATGGAAAAAAGAACGTTCAAACTGAGAACAAACAACTGTATTCTTTGACAAAGACTGTTTTAGTAACTCTTTAGCCTATGTATTTGAATAATGTTTAAATGGTGTAATATTTGTGAATTTGATTATGTAGCTACTTATCCATTTTCTTGCAAGTGCCGTCAAGATTACTCTCTGGTGCTGTGCACGCGCCGCGAGACTCCGCCCACACGCTGTTCTGATTGGCTGACTCCGCCCACACGCTGTTCTGATTGGCTGTTCTGATTGGTTTTGATTGATTTTGTCGCATCTCATGTGGACAGACAAATTATTTGTTGCTGGAATCTTATGGCATCGCGTCTGGTTAGGACACGGTGTAACCCTAACCTAACAGTCTACTAATACTCTAATGAGAGTTAGTTGACATGTAGTTGAAAAGTTACTTATAGTTAGTAGAATGTCTAAAGTGGACTATCAAAATAAAGTGGAACCAAAATGGTTAATTCATACTAAATATAATTATATTAACTCTGTAAAGCCTGACATGAATTAATAGTCATTTAGACAAACTATTTTTTTAAAGTGTTTGTTGAATATCATATTTGATACATCAGGCTTTTATGGCTCATATCTGCTACAGTTAGACTATGGAGGGGGGAAACGCTACATTTTATTCAGAAACTAAACTAAACTGAACGATGCTGATATTTATATGGATAAAAAGTGATGAAATTCAGATACCTTTAATGCAAACCAATGAGATCTTTATAACACTATAGCAGATACTTACATAAAATGCATATAAATATTAATATCTGCCAATAATATGTCTTAGTAAGATGATATTTAAATGCTTATGATTAAAGGTCTTTAGTTTCAAAACATATAATGCGATGCAATGCAATGATGAACAAATAAACCTTCCTCAAAAGCCTGATGATCATATTTAGTAAAGTAAAGCTAAGCTGCTTCAGTCCAGTTTAAATATTACCAAGAATATAAGTTATTCTTACATTTACTTCATCAGTGCAGATTTAAAGACACACAATTATACTAAAAGACTTTTACTTGATAAAACAGTGTAAACTATCAATCAGACACAGAAGGACTGTAATAAGATGTGTTTGATCATGTAGAAATGTGCATATGAAATATGAGACATATTCAAAAGCTGTTTCTCTGGTAGGGTTACTTCGGGGACCCCTGGAACGTCTTTGATTTCGTAATCGTGGTGGGCAGCATTGTAGACGTCATACTGAGTGAAATTGACGTAAGTTTAACTTAAATGTTATGACTATATGTGCCAGTGTTACACTGCAAAAATGCTTTTCTTACTCAGTATTTTTGTCTTGTTTCCAATCCAACATAAAAAAAAATCTTAAATCAAAATGGATTTAATAAAGTAGTAAAATGCCATAAGATATTATGTCTTGTTTTCTGGGGAAATAAATCAAAATGAAGCGAGTTTTTGCTTAAAACAAGCAAAATGATCTGCCAATTGGGTCAGAAATATAACGTTAATTAAAACTGAAACTTTATTTTTCTGACCCCATTGGCAGATAATTTTGCATGTTTTAAGCAAAAACTCACTTCATTTTGATTTATTCCCCCAGAAAACAAGATATAATACCTTATGGCATTTTACTCATCTAGTAAATTCATCTTGATTTAAGAATTTTTAGAAACTTGGACTGGAAACAAGACAAAAATACTGAGTAAGAACATCATTTTTTGCAGTGTATTTGTCGCTGACGTTGTCTTTCACTCATCTTCTCTCTCCAGACGGCTCTCGCCGGTCAGGGCGGACTGTACTGTCTCACCGGCTGCTCTGTAAATATCAATTTCTGTTATTTTACTTCCGCTCCATGACTCTATAACTGAACAGAGTTCATGTCAGCAATTTTAACCCTTGTGCCATAACCCATAAGGATGGACATGTTTCAGTTTTGTTCTTTTGATCATTTTGCCTGTGTTAATGCCAACTGCATACATTTTGGCACAGGTGTGTATTTACGGTATATTGGAATTTTATTATTTCAACCCCATTTCCTTTAATAAATCTATTTTGCACTGGTAACACAAAATAGTTCCACTCAGGAGCAAAACGGTCCTCATTTAAACCCATTAAAACTGAAATATTTAATCCCAGGGCCATTTAACTATAAAATGATGCAATCTTTGTTAAGATGCTTTCATTCTGTTGGCAAGGCTTCAAAATGTAAATTTTACTATTTTTTACCAGATGGAGCCATTTTCTCATGTTTAACCTATAAAGTTGCTAAAAAACTGTTTTTAACTGATGCACAAGGGTTAATCAAACAACACTTTGATTTTGCAAGTGAAATGGACTCACGTGATTCAAAGTTTAATCACTGCCATACATTTTCTCTTGTTCCAGGAAGTGAATCCAATGCAAGCCATAGCAGTAAGTGAAGATTCAATGCGTAAATGAGCTGGTGTTAACCGTAGATTCTTGAGCGTTTCCATTTGTTCCTCAGGACTCAGAGAACATGAGTGTGTCAATCACACTTTTCCGGCTTTTCCGCGTCATGCGGTTAGTAAAACTGCTCAACCGCTTTGAGGGGATTCGAAACCTGCTGTGGACCTTCATCAAATCATTCCAGGTCTGATGGTCCGCTGCGTCATCATTTCAGTTTCAAAACACTCTGTTTGTCCCCAAGGGGCAGTTAACAAGAGTCACGTAAACAGTATACACAAAAGCATCATACATTAAATAAATAACACAATGTGCACAGAATACATATTTAATTATAATCTGCTTTTCAGGCTTTACCATATGTGGCTCTCCTCATCGTTATGCTGTTCTTCATCTACGCCGTCATCGGCATGCAGGTACAACACGCACGATGAGTGTAGCCGCGTTTCTATTACAGATTTGCGCAAATCTTTCACAATATTTTCTAAATGTCGATAAAAAAACACTTGCTAAATGACGTTTCCATTACAGATTTGCGCAAATCTTTTACGATATTTTCTAAATGTCAATAAAAAACTCTTGCTAAATGACGTTTCCATTACAGATTTGCGCAAATCTTTTACGATATTTTCTAAATGTCAATAAAAAACTCTTGCTAAATGACGTTTCCATTACAGATTTGCGCAAATCGTTTGCGATATTTTCTCAGTGTTGATGAAAAACTCTTGCTAAATGACGTTTCCATTACAGATTTGCGCAAATCTTTTGCGATATTTTCTAAATGTCGATGAAAAACTCTTGCGAAATGACGTTTCCATTACAGATTTGCGCAAATCTTTTACGATATTTTCTAAATGTCAATAAAAAACTCTTGCTAAATGACGTTTCCATTACAGATTTGCGCAAATCGTTTGCGATATTTTCTCAGTGTTGATGAAAAACTCTTGCTAAATGACGTTTCCATTACAGATTTGCGCAAATCTTTTGCGATATTTTCTAAATGTCGATGAAAAACTCTTGCGAAATGACGTTTCCATTACAGATTTGCGCAAATCTTTTACGATATTTTCTAAATGTCAATAAAAAACTCTTGCTAAATGACGTTTCCATTACAGATTTGCGCAAATCTTTTACGATATTTTCTAAATGTCAATAAAAAACTCTTGCTAAATGACGTTTCCATTACAGATTTGCGCAAATCGTTTGCGATATTTTCTCAGTGTTGATGAAAAACTCTTGCTAAATGACGTTTCCATTACAGATTTGCGCAAATCTTTTACGATATTTTCTAAATGTCAATAAAAAACTCTTGCTAAATGACGTTTCCATTACAGATTTGCGCAAATCTTTTACGATATTTTCTAAATGTCAATAAAAAACTCTTGCTAAATGACGTTTCCATTACAGATTTGCGCAAATCGTTTGCGATATTTTCTCAGTGTTGATGAAAAACTCTTGCTAAATGACGTTTCCATTACAGATTTGCGCAAATCGTTTGCGATATTTTCTCAGTGTTGATGAAAAACTCTTGCTAAATGACGTTTCCATTACAGATTTGCGCAAATCTTTTGCGATATTTTCTAAATGTCGATGAAAAACTACGAAATGACGAAAACATAATTTTTTCCTCTTGCGATAAGTCATTCAAACAATTATGGCAACGGACGTTGGTAGGTTTACATATATCCCAGCCACCACACTAGCCATTACTTTTAATGGAAGGAAACGTTGGTGTGTTTTCCAAGCATTAATGGCAAGGAAAGCCTCTTATACTTGTGAGCGGCACGTATGAGATGTTTCTGGGTGTTTCTCCCTCATATTTACTTTAAGGTCTTGATTGTGGCATTTCTTTGAGGTTCAGAATCCAGTTTTCCCATAATTCTTTTGTCTTTTATGAGTTAAATAAAGAACTCTGTCTTGTCTTCTTTTATATTATTGTAAAAAAATTTAGTAAAGAAATGCCCTCATGAAGTCGAATTGCCTCGGACATGGATCTAAACATAATAGTAGCTTTTTACTTTTATCTTGGCTTTCAACAAAAGGAAATTCTACAGGTCCTAATCTACCAACATGGCATTACCATTTACTTTAATCTCAAAATATTTCAACCTTATTCCTTATTCTCATAATAAAAAAATAATAAAAAAATAGATTTTTTATTTTTTTACGTTGCGGTTCAGGGCGGTTCTGTACGAAATTGACGTGTTTCTATTGTGCGAATTTTCAAATCGCAATTTCACTTTGCGCAATTTGAAGAGTATTAGAAACGCGGCTCGCAACACACTGCCAGTCAAAAGGAATAACGAAGATTACAAGTTTTTGATAAAAAGTCCAAAATATTCAGTCGTGTATATTCAGCATCACACTAATGATAATGTGACTTTCCTTTATCAGGTCTTTGGCAAAATCGCATTACTAGACGGTACCGTGATCAACCGTAACAACAACTTCCAGACGTTTCCTCAAGCCGTTCTGGTGCTATTCAGGTAGTGACAGTGAAGGCCTCGCTGTGTGTGTGTGTGTGTGTGTTATGAGCATGTTTGTAAAGACACACACCTGTCCACAGGTGTGCCACGGGCGAGGGCTGGCAGGAGATCATGTTGGGTTGTTTGTACGGTCAGCGCTGTGACCCAAAGTCAGAATACCTTCCTGGAGAAGAGTTCACGTGCGGTTCTGGATTCGCTGTTCTGTACTTCATGAGTTTTTACATGCTCTGCGCTTTCCTAGTGAGTACACACTCTCCAACACACACACACACACACACACACACACACACACACACACACACACACACGTAGAGTCAATCCAAAAGTTAAATGTTTTTTTTTTGTACTAGTGTGATCAGGACACTATTAGTTCATTAATGAAAGTGAGGAGAGCAAAATAAAGTAAATTGTGACATATTATACCCAAACATTCTTCATACAGCGACTACCAGTGACATTTATAAACATTTGGGACCAGAAATGATTCGGACACTTTGAGCTGATCATGTTTTGCTGAAGTGTGTTTTGTCTTTAATTGCTAATGCTCTTTTTACACACAGACTGAACACAATGAAGCATTGCTTGGTGATTGGTTGAGCTAAACTGGTATTATCTAATTGTGTAGTTAAATTTAACAGCTGACAGATATTCAACATAATTCATGTGTGAGACAGTCTAACAGAAGGACGGACAAAACCAGTCAAATATCAACTGAGTTCTGCTCATATTTATTACCGCTTTCTAAACTATAGCGAATAAACTGATAATGTGAGAAATGTTGAAGGAGTCTGAATAAACTTTGGTTCGACTGTACATGCATAGACGCGCGTTAACTTACACTGAATGTTTTCTATCGTAGATCATTAATCTGTTTGTGGCCGTGATCATGGACAACTTTGACTATCTGACCCGTGATTGGTCGATACTGGGTCCGCATCATTTAGATGAGTTTAAGAAGATCTGGGCTGAGTACGACCCTGAGGCAACGTAAGCAAAGCGCTAAAGTCACCATGAAATCAAAGTGTTATTATAAATGATTTATGGGTGCACATCATTGTTTTAAATTCATGTTCCTCGTAATCTTGAATCAAAATAACTTCCATCCCTCTGAGGATGTGGGCGGGGCAACCTGTCACTCACATGAGATCCACCAATAGCAAACCACAACCATCCAATCAATTCCCCACGGACACAGTCAAGCCCCGCCCACATTTGTCCTTGAGAAGAAAAGTGCAACTTCAGTTTAATGCCGACTTTAATATCAACATGAAATGCCATTTGCAGCACATTTTCCTTCTGTAATCAGGGGCCTCATTTATAACTGTTGCGTACGCACATTTAGATTAAATATGCCATTCTCATTAATAGAGTTAAGCACTTAATTATTATTATCATGATAATAGCAGAAAATATTTACACGCAAATAATGATCAATAATGAACAATAAGGCCTTTCTGTTTCCATTAAAAATATAAAGCAATTAAATTTGGCCGGTGGAAAAGACTGAGAAAAACTTTCTCTGAAATGTATTTTATACTATTTGATTTATTTATTCAAACACAAGGCGAGGATCGGCTACTAAATGATTGTTAGTAATGTAATGTGACGCACATCCGTATCTCATATTCTCCTGATGTCTTGTACCGTTAAACATGGCATCTTGTAGATAAATATGCATATGCAAATGATATGCAGATGAGGATATGCATAGTAAAAGGAGGCGTTGTAAGCTCATATATGGTTATTTCGGGGTGGAGACGCATGTTCACAATCTTCCGCTGACTGTGATTATAAAGGGGATTTTGTGCAGGTTCTGGCGCTTTTATAAATATATCAAAATATATTTATAAATATTTTTTGGCTTTCAGGCACACGTACACTTATAGTGAGGATCCTACACACAGTTTTATAAATGAGACCCGAGATGCTTTTTCAATAGGATATTCAATGAGAGAAAGAAATGTAGTATGTAATAATAAATGATAAAATAATAAAACTTGATTTTATTATCAATCAGAAATTGATTGGATGAGGAAAAGTCTTTTCAGGAGGTGGTGGAAAAGTCAAACGGATTGATGACGTCATCCAAAAAGGCGGCACCAATTTAAATAAAATAACTTCTTTTCCTTGCAGTTATGTGCACATATTAAAGGTCGTAATGAGTTAAAGAGGCCCATTTTGATTTCTGGTTGATTCTGAATGATGTACATGTGATTATCGGTGTTGTTTTGTGTTATTCTGGCAGGGGGCGCATTAAACACCTGGACGTGGTGACGCTGCTGAGGAGAATCCAGCCACCGCTCGGGTTCGGGAAGTTTTGTCCTCATCGTGTCGCCTGCAAAGTGAGACATAAACACATTCATACTAGAGATGCACGATATATCGGCCACCATATCGGTATCTGCCGATATATGTACATTCTTAATGTTTTTGTTATTGGACCAATAAGAAAATTTGGCTGATATATTAAAGCCGGTAAATTATGTATTGTTTCCTTCAGCTGAGACACTTCAGATCCGCACTGTTAAACATGTTTTAAATTGCTTGAAATGTGATTGGAATCACTTCAAAAAGGAAAATACGGTTCAGTGCAACATGCGCAAATCTGTCATATCGGCTACATAAAATTATAATAAGAACATTATAATTGTGTGTTTGGGACGTGGATTTTAATGGTGAGTCTATTATTTTTGTAATCAGGCTCTCAAAACTTAAAATAAAAATTTGGATTTAGATTTATCGGCCAATATATCGGTTATCGGCTTTTAAATATAAAAAAATATCGGTTATCGTTATCGGCCAAAATGTTCATATCAGTGCATCCCTAATTCATAAACTGCTGGCCCAAGCATTTTTACATATTTCTATGTTTGTTCCCAGAGGCTGATTTCCATGAACATGCCTCTGAACAGCGATGGAACGGTGACGTTTAACGCCACGCTGTTCGCTCTCGTCAGGACGGCACTGAAAATCAAAACCGAAGGTTGTGGCGTTATTTATTATTTAATACACTGCAAAAAAATGATTCTTCAAAGTTTTAGTTATTGGAAAAAACTATTTTAGTCTTTCTACTTCAACATTTCACATTTAATTTAAAGTATTACTTGACAGTTTCACTAGAAATGTACTACAATCCAAAAAACAAATTTTCAGTGAAAATTTCAAATAAATATGGAAATAATATGGAAAATATATGGAAATAATGTCAGTACTCACCCATTAAAGCCTGAATTCTCTGATTTTTCCATTCGTCAGGTAATTTTGAGCAGGCGAATGAAGAGCTGCGTGCGATTATTAAGAAGATCTGGAAACGCACCAGTATGAAACTGCTCGACCAGGTCATCCCGCCAATCGGAGGTCAGATCTCTCGATTACACGACTACACTGAATAACAAACTGCAATAATACTGGCATTAAAACTCGTTCCGGGTCAAAAATGACCCGCCTTTTAAACTGCTTGTGAATCTCTCATTATGCTGAAGTATATTATCATCAAATATTGGGTTGTCTTTTTGTTAACTGGTTTTCTTTCGGTTAGCACAGGTTTTGTGTGTTTGGTTTTGGATCGGGTTGATTATAGGCCTCATTGATCCTCATGAGGTCAAATCAAAGAGGCCCACAATCAATCAGATCCACAAAGAAATACAAAACCTGTGCAAATTGAGAGAAAACAAATTGACAAAATGGTTGAATCCAATATTTGGTGATACTATAACATAGCGAGAGATTTAAAAGGTGGGACATTTTTGACCCGGAGCTCCACAAGTGTAACAAGTTGGGGGAAAATACATTTCTGGGAAGTTGTTACTTCAGTAAGTTTTAGTCCAATGCAATAGCATGAACTAGCATTTTCAGGAAAAGGAGAATCCTCTCCGGGGCAAAAATGAACGGAACACAACTTAAGGATTAAACGTTTGTTTGTTGAACCGCAGATGATGAGGTGACCGTGGGGAAGTTTTACGCCACATTCCTGATCCAGGACCACTTCAGGAAGTTCATGAAGCGACAGGAGGAATATTACGGATACCGGCCGAACAAGAAAAACAAAAACACCACAGAGATACAGGTCTCTTCGTCTCTGCATACGTCTCACACTACGATCAGACACTGAAGAGTTAGTTCACCCAAAAATGAAAGTTCTGTCAGTAATTACTCTCCATCATGTTGTTCCAAACCCCGTCAGACTCTCGTTCATCTTCAGAACACAAATTAAGATATTTTTGATGAAATCTGAGAGCTGTCTCACTCCTCCATAGGCTTCTCTGTTATTGAAACTTGCAGAAAAGTTAGTAAAGACATCATTAAAATAGTCCAAGTGACTACAGTGGCTCAAGTTTATCAAGCGACGAGAATACTTTTTGTGCGCAAAAAAACCAAAATAACGACTTTATTCAACTCTTAATTTTCTGAGTGTCAAGTCTTGTGTTTCTGAGTGAGTTGACACAGTGTACCAGCGCAGCTCTTTTGGGTTGTACTTTAGAACGGAGGCTCACTATTGGCCGATGCTGGTCATGTGTGTGATGCTGGCCAATAGTGAGCCTCCATTCTGAGACGTACAACCCAGAAGCGCTGCGCTGTTACAGTTCTCAGATTTACATTTACATGTAGTCATTTAGCAGACGCTTTTGTCCAAAGCGACTTACAAATTAGGACTAAAATAAGCGAGTCATCGTGAAGAGGCAAGAAACAACGCAAGAAGTGCTCAAAATACGAAGTTCAGGCATTGTTCAGAGTAGCATAAGCCCAATAAGCGAGGATTTAAAGGAATATTTGTAAGATGTTAAGTGCTCAGGGAAGAGATGGGTTTTCAGCTGTCTTTTGAAGGTTGTCAGGGATTCTGCATTCCGGATGAGGGAGGGGAGAGCGTTCCACCAGCATGGAACTGTGAATGAGAATGTTCTGGAAAGTGATTTTGTGGCTCTCTGTGATGGAGCCACGAGACGTCGCTCGTTGACCGATCGTAGGCTTCTGGTAGGGGTGTAGACTCATAGGAGTGAGTGAAAGTAGGAGTGAGCTGAGCCCGTGATAGATCTGTAAGCAAGCGTCAATGCCTTGAACTTGATGCGAGCAGCGAGAGGTAGCCAGTGCAGAGAGGTGAACAGAGGAGTGACGTGGGCTCTCTTGGGCTCGTTGAAGACAAGACGAGCTGCAGCATTCTGAATCATTTGTGGAGGTTTAGTTGTACATGATGGAAGTCCAGCCAGAAGAGCATTACAGTAATCAAGCCTAGAGATGACCAGGGCCTGGACGAGAAGTTGTGTTGAGTGCTCAGTTAGGAAAGGCCTGATCTTCCTGATGTTGTGCAGTGCAAACCGGCATGATCGAGCTGTCAAAGATTTCATCAAAAATATCTTAATCTGTTGTTCCCGAAGATGAATGAAAGTCTTACGGGGTTGGAACAACATGAGGGAGAGTGATTACTGACAGAACTTTCAGTTTTGGGTGAACTGACCCTTTAATGTCGAGCCCTGAGACAGTCTCGAGACGGCCTCTCTCTCTTTCCCTCAGGCGGGTCTGAGGAGCATCGAGGAAGAAGCCGCTCCTGAACTGCAACGGGCGATTTCTGGAGATCTCCTGAACGACGAGGAGATGGACCGAGCGATGGACGAGGCCGGAGAGGAGGGGATCTACAGGGTGGGTGGAGAACAGCACGGATCAGACCAGGGGCCTCGTTTATAACCGCTGCGTCACACAAAACAGCCCTTGAAAGAGTTGTACGCCACTTCACACGCACAAGTTCTGATTTATAAAAACAAACTTGACAGTACATCTGTAAGTAACTCTGATCCATGCGTACGGACAGTTTGGCGACACCGATGGAGATCTGAGGGACTGATGAAGGAAAACCACTTTAAATCTTCATGATGAGTCCTAATCATAAATACAGTGATGTTCACAATAACAGTTTAAATACATAAAAGAATGATTTAAACTATCTAATATACACATTTAGATTAAATATGCCATTCTCATTAATGGAGTTAAGCACTTAAATTACTTGAAATCATCACTGAAAAGTTAAAAAAAATATATATATTCTAATGAATAGAAATATTAGTAGTGGATGCGCTGCTGTTAAACACTTTGAGGCACGCTGTGTTTTAATGTTTGCTCAGCGCATGATAATAGCAGAAAATATTTACACGCAAATAATGATCAATAATGAACAATAAGGCTTTTCTGTTTCCATTAAAAATATAAAGCAATTAAAAATACTATTTGGCCGGTGGAAAAGATTGAGAAAAACTTTCTCTGAAATGTGTTTGAATAAATAAATCAAATAGTAAAACACAAGGCGAGGATCATCTACTAAATGATTGTTAGCAATGTAATGTGACGCACATCCGCATTCGTATATTTTTCTGATGTCTTGTACCGTTAAACATGGCATCACGTGGATGAATATGCATATGCAAATGATATGCAGATGAGGATATGCATAGTAAAAGGAGGCGTTGTAAGCTCATATATGGTTATTTCGGGGTGGAGACGTATGTTCACAATCTTCCTCTGACTGGGATTATAAAGGGGAATGTTGCGCAGGTTCTGGCGTACACACGCTTTTATAAGTCTGAATATTTTTTGCCGTACGCCATTTTTGGCTTTCAGGCGCATGTCGACTTTTAGTAAGGATCCTACACACTCCTAGTTTTATAAATGAGACCCCCAGAGACGGCAAATGAGATAGAGAAGGATTAATGCATAACGTATCTCTCTTCTTCTGTTCAACAGAGAGCGGGCGGCCTGTTCGGAAACCATGTGGATCCATTCGCTATGGAGAGAGGAACCCATTCTCCCACCCAGATGACCAGCCAGCGCCCCCTACAGATCGCAGACAGCAGAGCGGACGAGGCCGAGCCCTCATACGCTCATTCCCACGCCAACACCAATAACAACAACACCAACAATCACAGACAGAGGTGAACGCAAAGAAAAATAACATTTGAAGTCCCCCTGTAGTCAATCATTTTATCCCTTACAACTCATCTACTGATCACCAAAATTACATATTTAAATGCTAAAATTCATCATGCCTTAAAAAAAAGCTTGAATGTTACGTAACTCGACACCCTTGCCTCATTTAGTATGCACAGTTCTATGAATATGCAAATAAATGAGCCCCGCCTCCACTCACTCACTCAGCTCAGAGATCCACTGGTTGACGATCACACGTTGATCTGATTGGTTACAAGGTAGTTTGTGACGTCAGAAACACCAGCGATTTCAAAGCGTGTTTTTGAGACTGTCTTTGGTTCACTGCAGTTTTAAGGAGAAAATACTCAGCAATGCTGTCGACTTATGAATTTACACATGATTTGTCTTAAAGCAGATTAAAAACACCACATAGACACATAAACAACATCAAACGCTGGATTTACACCACAGGGGGACTTTAAGCTAAGTGTATGTGGTTGTGACAAGGACGTTTGTAGTGACGATAATAATGAAACTGATCTCTGTCTTGGAGCAGATGTGGACTACATTTCCCATCATGCATCAGTGCACCCAGACAGAACAGTCCAGTGAGCGCAGCCGAGTTCCTCATCCAAGAGGTGAGATCAAACCTTCACAGATGTCTACAAAGAAAGAAAGCTGAAATAATTTTCACATATTCTTCTGGTTTTGTTCCTCAGGCTCTGATCGCTGGAGGTTTGGAGAGTCTCGCCAGCGACGGCCATTTTGTGTCGGTAACGAAGGCTGAGATGGCGGTGGCGTTGAACATGGATCTCGCCGTGCTGGAGAAAAAATCAGCAGCCGTTCTTAATAAACGTAAAGGACAGCGTTTGTTCAGAGAGAGGAAGACGGCAACGTGTCGTCCAGACTCAACACACTGTCAGGTGTAATTATTCGTCAGAGCGGAGTTAAGGCAAAAGAAGACATCAGGACTCTTGATATAACTGTGAGGACTGTTTTATGAGCCAGTACAGCAGAAGTGTGCAAACATATCGAAAAAAGGACTGATAATGGGTTTTTCTATTTATATAGAATATATAAAAATATGGTGAATTAAATATACATATTGTCGCTGTTGGACGTAAACCTCACATCTCCAAAAACTTTTTCCAGGAAATTTAAGACAGTATCGGCTATGGCTGGATGACAAATGCTAGACTAAGATACTCATCTCCGCGCCTCAAATACATAAAACATTATCCTGATAGAGGGGGCGGAGTAATGAGGTTTGACTGACAGTTTGAGGATCCAATGGAGTTACGAGGTTTAGTCACAAATTAATACTTTTCCTTGTTTAAATATTTGCGGGAAAAAACACAGATAAATGTAAAGGGTAACCAATAGTAATGATTCATGAAAAATAAAAATGTGAAGTTGATGTGAGAGATGTGAGGTTTCCGCCCGACAGTGACAATTTTATTCAAAATGGTGAAATATATATATATATATATATATTAGTTTCACATTTGATATATACAGTAGTCAACATCTGAAGGGGATCAAAAAAGTTAATCAAAGTTGTCTTAAGACAAGAACGGGTATTGTTCAAAATTCATGTATAACTTTGATGAAAGTTTTTGATCCACCTCAAATGTCGACGACTGTATTTCATAGCAAATGTGACCTAATTTGCTGAAATTAAAAGACCACAACATATTTCCCAACTAAACACCCCTGAAAAGTGACTCTGTGACTTCTTGTTCTTTTGCATTAAAAACTGTGAGTGAACCTGAATGTGAAAATACCATATCATTTCCCAACATTATAACATTGCTAAGGATAAACTCAGAGGCGGACAGAGTACACAGCTTCATTACTTGAGTAAAAGTACAGAGACCCCTTGCTAAATTTTACTCAAGTACAAGTAAAAGTACTACAGTCAGATGTCTACTTAAGTAAAAGTACTGAAGTACTTGTTTTTAAAAGTACTTGAGTATCAAGAGTACAAGAGTACATTTTCTAAATACTGCATTACTACTGCCACAGTGCTTACATTGGTAAACACAGCAAACATTTGAAGCGAAAACTATCATTAACTTGTTCAGAAAATTGAAATAGTCTGGCGAGGTGGGGCCACGGGTTGGCAGATTCCCGGGATGGACCTGCTGCGTCTTCATCCATTGTTTCGTCCATGGTTTCGTCTCTTATCTAAATCTGACCATGGAGCTGACTTTGGCGGAAAGCTGAATGTGATTGCTGATAGGCTGTCCCAATCAGTGGCGCCTGCACAATCCAATCACATTTGAGAGGGAAATCTCGTTTCCGAGATTTTTCTTCTTTTTTTTAGAAGTAACGGGTACTCACGGTTATGGATAGAAATGTAGTGGAGTAAAGAGTACAATATTTGCCTCGCAAATGTACTTGAGTAGGCTACTCCCCAAAAGTGATACTCGAGTAAAGTACAGATCCCTCAAAATTGTACTTACTCAAGTAAATGTACTCCGTTACTGTCCGGCTCTGGATAAACTGAACATTCACTCGAAACGGCCAACTTACCTGTATTTTGTTTAATGTATTTACTTATTATTAAAGATTAAGTTATTATAACACTTTGTGTAATCTTATTTCTGTGGTAATATTTCGCGTCACGAGAGGGCAAATAAAGCGCAAACAACAGAACCGCAAAAAGACTATAGCACTTGCTTTTAGCACAAGTGTTTACATGTGTTGTGTTTGTGCCCAACATTTAACCAAACCTGTCAAGTATGACTCGTTTACCTCGCTGTTGTCTGTAAGTTAGTCCTCCTCAGACATCAGCTATGCGCGCGCATCCCGCCCCGCGCACGCGCACTGGCCTCACCTGAGCGCCGAGTTTTTATTGGATTAATGTCGGCTAATCCGCGCGACGCTGCTGGAAGAGCCTGAAGGGGTTTCAATGTTTTGAAGGCAGACACTTCGGGTGAGTAACAAATATTCTAAAGATAAATTATATATATATATATATATATATATATATATATATATATATATATATATATAAATGTATATATATATTAGTGTTTATTTATTTAAAAAATGCTATAGTTTAGTTAAACTAACTGTGTTTTCTTTTCTGAGCTCTAAATTTGTTATAATTTATGTACAATCTATAGTTGGCTATTTGCATGTTTGTTAGGAATAAATTAGCCATGTCTATTTATTTCTTTGCACCACACTAACAATAAAGTAAGCCTACAATTTTAAAGTATTTTGAATGTAGCCTACCTTTACAACCATGATTTCTAAACAGCCTACTATAGTAATTTAATGAAATACTTCCATGTAGGCCTGCATATAAACATGGTATTCAGTACCACTGGGTATATCAAAGTTCTATTGTATTAAAATTACAATACTATATAACTGTACTCTGGTTCGCAGTTTGATTAAGTTTAATTAAGAACAGACAGATGCAGTGTATTTAAATGGGTCACATTTACTCTGCATAAATAAATAAACATGTTTGTTGCGTGTTACAGGCTGTCTGTGAGGTTAAGCTGTGAGACAGTCAGACGGGCGTAAGGAGTTTATAATATTACGTTCGCCATATGGCCTGTCTTACAGCTCTGCAGGAGTCCAGAAGATCATGATGGAGGAGCACGCAACAGGTGGTACACAATCACTTAAACCCCAAACACCATTTCAAGTGCTGAAAAATGACATTTCTACAACCTCAAAAAAGGGATTTAACGCTTTAAGGCTCTTTCACACCAAGGACGATAACGATAAAGATAAAGATAAAGATATAGTTCTAAAATATCGTTCTCCATATTAAAGAAT
>CM040825.1:44269656-44332156 GCA_022828995.1 Vimba vimba
ACATCACTCTCTTGGATAGATGACCTTTGAACTTAAAAGTTCCTGAGATCTTTTCACCATTGTGTCCTTGAGCAAGACCCTGCCATTACTGTACTACACAATATCTGCTTATTAATAATCAATAACTAAATCACTCAAGATTATTGTGGATTGTTTTAAAGTCCCCCTGTGGTGAAAATCGAGCTTGTAATGTTGTTTATGTGTCTATGTGGTGTTTTTAATCTGCTTTAAGACAAACCATGTGTAAATTCATAAGTCGACTCCATTGCTGAGTATTTCCTCCTTAAAACTGCAGCGAACCAAAGACAGTCTCAAAAACACGCTTTGAAATCGCTGGTGTTTCTGACGTCACAAACTACCTTGTAACCAATCAGATCAACGTGTGATCGTCAACCAGTGGATCTCTGAGCTGAGTGAGTGAGTGGAGGCGGGGCTCATTTGCATATTCATAGAACCGCGCATACTAAATGAGGCAAGGGTGTCGAGTTACTTTCAAGATATTTTAAGACATGAAGATTTATTTATTTTTAAGTAAAAAACGTTTAAATATATAATTTTGGTGATCAAAGATGAGATTTAAGGGATAAAATGATTGAGAACAGGGGGACTTTAAACTTCATGTTTGTGAGTGACAGGAGGATTTTCTGTCTGTCAGCGCCCTCTAGTGTCAAGATGATTATGGTACAGTACAAGATACAGTAGATTAATGTAATAAATATCAGTTAAACCAATTATAAAGCAAACTTTTCAAGCGTTTTATATCATTTGTAAGAGGTTTTGAATAAAAGCATCTGTTCAATGAATGCATGTACAGTCAAGTTTGGAATAAATACGTTTTTTAATGTGTTTTTTTTTTTTTTTGTTCTGCTCACCAAGGCTGCATTTATTTGATCAGAAATGCCGTTAAAAAAGAAAGAAATGTTTTTACTAATTAAAAACAACTGTTTTCTATGTGAATATATAGTAAAGTGTAATTTATTCCTGTGATCAAAGCTGAATTTTCAGCATCATTACTCCAGTCTTCAGTGTCACATGATCCTTCAGAAATCACTCTAATATGATTATATGACGAATATGAATATGATGATTTGATGCTCAAGAAACATTTCAAAATAAATGGTGCTCAAGAATCTTAATTATTCCAAACTTTTGACTGCAAATGTTATAAAAGTATCTTTCATGACTAGTTTTTTTATCTATGTTAATTCACCCAAAAAATTAAACAAGTGAATCAAAAGGCATGTAACTTTTATTGTTTATATTTATAAACTTTAAATGCATTTTTGGACATGAAGAGAAGATACTGATACTGAAGATATAAACACACACACACGTCAAACGTCTGTCATTACAAACTAAAAGACGGTTAAATATCAATATAAAAATATTTAACGATGCACTGCATGCTGTAAAGTTATATATAAAAAAAGTCTGGCAATATTTTCCAGGAAACTACCGTTAAATTGACATTTAATCAATCGTACCGACACCAGTAAAACATTCGCTCGTAAAGCTTATGAAGGCACGTGTCACGTGACCCTCCGCTCGTACCTTACAGCAATGCTTCAAACAAACAGCCTCAATATCATACTAAAACTACTGCATCAATGGGGCTGCACCCATAATTTGTCATTATAATTCAAAATAAACTGCATGATAGAGTGATTTGTCTTCGCTGAGGGACAAAAATTTGACGTTATAAGAGGGTATGCGTGTGACGTCACCGTGGGCTCAGCGACTGCGGTTACGCGCACTGAGTGGCAAATTTGTTTTCAGCGTGCTGCCGCGAAAAACATACAAAACACATCTAAAACTGGAAAAGAGCTTTGAGGTTGACTGTACAACTGGATTTGACAAGAAATCTGAGGTATATTTTTACATACCGCTGAAAGCTACCGAACATAGAAGCAAATGGATCGCTGTAATTCACAGAAATTGGATCCAGGCGGAGAAAGGTGGGTTTACAGTTTTCATTTTGTGTCAATATGCTGAATTTAGTGGTAAAATCATACCCTATATATTGTATATTGAATCGACAACTCATCAATTAAATATTTACCAGCGTATATTCTGCATAATTGGATGTGTTTAAATAAACACTGACAAAAAACTACACAAGTTTTAAGGCTGAACGATGTGATGATAATATAACATAATTGCTCACCTGGATTTAGACCTATATTGTATTTATATAAAGCGTCCACAGGCAAATTTGCTTTATGTATTTCCCCGTAATCGAAATCAGGCTCATATAAATGTCAAGAAACACGATTCCTGCTGCATATAAATATCCACGATCACTGGATCTTTGGTAAGTTGGAACACTATATCGAGTCCAACCTTTAGTTTAAACTGATAATCATTTGTTTTACTGGCATTTTCGCAGTTTCTGCCACTCAGTCCGGCTGAGGCTGTGTGTTCCCGCGGGAAAGTGACGTCAATGCATATACCCTCTATATAAAGCTTTAAATACCCACCGCACTTGAGCTACAAATGAAGCGTTAATATAAGTGGATTTTGGTATTACATCTGCCAAAACTTACCCACAAAAAGTTCTGATGGCAGAAAAGTATAAATAAAAACATATAAATGAAGCAGTTGAAATATCCAGCGTTGCAGAAGTGTGGAAGTGTGTTCTTTGGTAGTGTTTTGGGTAGAAATGATAGTTTTCGTGTTTTATCCTCATCGTTTCCCGCTCTTCATGTAGGACGGGATGGCTCCTCTGGCCGTCAGACCCTCGAAGCGCTTGTAGGTGTAGTTGACGAAAACCCAGTCCTTGTTCTTGTAGTCCGACTCCGGGTGATGATGGTTGCTCGCCACCGCCGGACCTCGACACAGCAACAGAACACTTCAGCACTGACAAACTTCAGTTCCATTATCATTTAAAAGCTTACGAATAAATCAGTTCATTTAGATATATATAACGTTATTTATTCATATTATAAACTTGTTTTCATGACGAATGTGACTCAAGCTGTTTCATTGAAGTTTTTCCACGGTTGAAACCCTGATTCATGATCAACATTCCTTCTGATGTTCATTCATGTTTATTTGCTATGGCAGCTTGTTTCCGCAACAGAATTAAAAAAATACTTTTTTGCAACGTTATATCACACAATTGTGTGATAAAGTCAGAATTGTGAGATATAAACATGCAATTCTGAGAAAAAAAAAGTCTTTTTTTCCTTAGAATTGGACTTTATAACTAGCAATTTAGACTTTATATCTCACAATAAAAAAAAAGATGTCAGAATTGCGTGATATAAAGTCAGAATTGCAAGTTATAAAGTCCAAAGTCAAAATGAGAACATTTGTATCTTACTTGGCGGCTGCAGGATGTCCGACTCCGGAAACTCGTCGAAGTTCGACGTGTCGTCGATGCTTTTGATCTCGATCGGGATCGCCGCAGGTCTCTCCCTGCGAACGAGTCGCAAAACCCTCGTTAGATTGAATCCTCACTGTTTATTTGTATAGCGGTTTTCACAACACACATCATTACAAAGCAGCTTTGCAGAAAGTGCACGAGTACAATTTACAGTGATCTGTTATCTGTCTAAGTTATGTATTTCAGAAATGTACGTATACAAAATCACAGTTAGCGAAAAATGTACCAATTTAAACAATGTAATTTAATGCAGAAACAATGAAGTAGCCTAATGAATACTTGTTTGTTAACAAATGATTATGACATTTAGAAAAATGTAGCATTGGTTCATGTTGATTCAGAGCTACAAAACCAGACCTGATGTGATCGTAGTCGACGCCCTCGAAGAAGCCGTTCCTCTTGATGTCGTCGACGCCGGCCGCGCCGATGCGGTGATCGGCCTCGCAGCAGAAGCGCAGGATCAGCTCTTTCGCTCGCTCTGAGATCGGCACCTCCGGGGGGAACACCAGCGTCTCCTTCCAGCTCATCACCTTCTTATACGTCTCCTGAGGAGTCTCTGAGCAGAACGGCGGGTAGCCTGCAACAACAGCCATTTTATATGTTTTACATTAAAGGGGTCATCGGATGCCCATTTTCCACAAGTTGGTATGATTCTTTAGGGTCTTCATGTAAAGTTTGTAACATACTTTGGTTAAAATTCCTCAATGGTTGTGTAAAACAACACTCTTTTACCTCCTCTTCAAATGATAATGAGGTGCATGTCTCTTTAAATGTTAATGAGCAACTGCCCATTCAGTCACCTGTAATGTTTCTGAAGAGCGTTTTTGAAGCCCAAAGTGGGCGGAGCCAACCGTCGCCATCTTGGCAGCGTCACTCCCGGAAAAATGAAAATGTGCGGATTAGCTGAGGAGACGTGACGCTAACGCTAGCAGACAAACGGCTAGTAGTGACATCAGCGGCAATCCACCTGTCACTCAAGTGGCCACGCCCTTAATTATGCAGAACTTTAAGGCTTAATATCATTTAAACGGGTGAGTTATAAAAAAAATTACCAAAACCACTTTTTGCACCAGACTGTAAACATGTTTTTCTGCTGTAAAGTTGGGTATATTAACATGGGGGTTTATGGGATTGACTCTCTTCTGCAGCCGGCCTCTAGTGGCCAGTGGATGAACTGCAGTTTAAGTCACTCAGTGTTGGATTCAAGAGAGAGAGACTAGGAGGTTGCCGCTTGGTCACGCTTTATAATGACACGCCCTCATTTGCATAGCATTTGCTTCTTACCAATCAGCATTTCATACATGATGACACCCAGGCTCCACCAATCGCAGAGCTTGTTGTATCCGGTCTGCATGAAGACCTCGGGAGCGATGTAGTCCGGTGTTCCCACGGTGGAGAAGGCCTGAAAGAGGCGGAGCAACATAACGCATCACTTCCTGTGTGCTGTGAACGAACTAACAAATCCGGCGTTATCACTGACCAGCTGCCTCCGGTTTCTCTTCCACGTCTCCGCCTTCCTCTTGGAGTTCATGTGCTGAAACGCTACGAGAAAAACAACGTGTGAATTATTAATATTTTGAATCTATATTCATAGGTTAAAGAGAATAGTGATGTCCACACCATTACAATAACGATAACTACAGAGGAACGACATCGTTGGAATCACATTCAGAATGATTTTTTTCCAGCAGATGAACGATAAAAACATTGACAGCCAATCAGAATCCATCACAAGAGCTCGAGCATTTAAAGTGACGAACGACAAAACTGCATTGCGTGCTTAGAAGAAACAGAAAACTATCGTCCGCTGTAATATAGTAAGCATTACAGTCATCGTTATAGTTATTGTACGCTGGTGTGGAGCTAATATAGTTATAGTTATCGTATAGTACGCTGGTGTGAACACTAATATAGTTATCGTTATAGTTATCGTACGCTGGTGTGGACACTAATATAGTTATCGTTATAGTTATCGTACGCTGGTGTGGACACTAATATAGTTATAGTTATTGTTATAGTTATCGTACGCTGGTGTGAACACTAATATAGTTATCGTTATAGTTATCGTACACTGGTGTGGACACTAATATAGTTATAGTTATTGTTATAGTTATCGTACGCTGGTGTGAACACTAATATATTTATCGTTATAGTTATCGTACGCTGGTGTGGACACTAATATAGTTATCGTCCGCTGGTGTGGACACTAATATAGTTATCGTTATAGTTATCGTCCGCTGGTGTGAACACTTATATAGTTATAGTTATCGTACGCTGGTGTGAACACTAATATAGTTATCGTTATAGTTATCGTACGCTGGTGTGGACACTAATATAGTTATCGTCCGCTGGTGTGGACACTAATATAGTTATCGTTATAGTTATCGTCCGCTGGTGTGAACACTAATATAGTTATAGTTATCGTTATAGTTATCGTACGCTGGTGTGAACACTAATATAGTTATAGTTATCGTACGCTGGTGTGGACACTAATATAGTTATCGTCCGCTGGTGTGGACACTAATATAGTTATCGTTCTAGTTATCGTCCGCTGGTGTGAACACTAATATAGTTATCGTTATAGTTATCGTCCGCTGGTGTGAACACTAATATAGTTATCGTTATAGTTATCGTACGCTGGTGTGGACACTAATATAGTTATCGTTCTAGTTATCGTACGCTGGTGTGGACACTAATATAGTTATCGTTCTAGTTATCGTCCGCTGGTGTGAACACTGATATAGTTATAGTTATCGTTATAGTTATCGTATGCTGGTGTGAACACTAATATAGTTATCGTACGCTGATGTGAACACTAATATAGTTATCGTTATAGTTATCGTACGCTGGTGTGAACACTAATATAGTTATAGTTATCGTTATAGTTATCGTATGCTGGTGTGAACACTAATATAGTTATCGTACGCTGATGTGAACACTAATATAGTTATCGTTATAGTTATCGTACGCTGGTGTGGACACTAATATAGTTATCGTCCGCTGGTGTGGACACTAATATAGTTATCGTTCTAGTTATCGTCCGCTGGTGTGAACACTAATATAGTTATCGTTATAGTTATCGTCCACTGGTGTGAACACTAATTGTTCACAGAGTATATTCAAATATGAACATGAATATGAATTATGTTCGGCATATTTGTGATTTAATTGCTCATCACTCACTGAGGTCGTTTGATTTGCTGTGGTTCAGGTTGCGGTAAAACTCGGTCCGATGCGCTTTTTTGAGGCCCGTACACAAGCCGAAATCGGACAGTTTGACGTGACCCTGAAACACACACACACACACACATCTGATTAAACAGCCAATCAAAGGCCTCGCTGACAGAGAAGTCCAGCAAAAGCAGAAGCCACACAGGAAGAGGTTTATTGAGTCACTTCCTGTTCCTGAGACCTTGGAGTCCAGTAACAGGTTGTCGGGTTTGATGTCTCGGTGTATGAAGCCCAGCTGATGGATGAAGTCGATGGCCAGAACCGTCTCGGCCACGTAGAACTGCGTCTCCTCCTCCGTCAGGGTGTCTTTCTTCATCAGCAGCGTCATCATGTCACCTGGAGGACGGAGAAGAGTTTGAGTCGCCTTTGGTATTCCACGTAGGTAAAGGTGTAGTTCACTTCAGAATTAGAATTTCCTGAAAATTTACTCTCCCGCACGTCATCCAAGATGTTCCAAGACTTTGAAGCTGCACTGAAACTCACATTTGGACCTTCAAACCCGAAGACACTATATGGAGAAAAATCCTGGAATGTCTTCCTCAAAAACCTTCATTTCTTTTCGACTGAAGAAATAAACATATGAACATCTTGGATGACGAAGGGGTGAGTAAATTATCAGGAAATTCTAATTCTGAAGTGAACAACTCCTTTAAGCATCAAAAGCACAATTAGACTGATGATTCTCACAAACGAATCTGTACTGATTCTCTGAAAAGAATCAACTCGAATAGTTCTTTTGAGTCAGTTCAATGAATCATTCAAAAGGTCCTGAAGAAAAGTCTAAAAACAAAAATTTCAAGTTGATTTTCAAAATGAAGTGGAGTAAACATGAAGACACATGTGAAGTTCGTTACACACACCTCCCGGCAGGAACTCCATGAGCAAGTAAAGATTCAGTTTATCCTGAAAACTGTAGAACATCTTCACCACCCACAGACTGTCTGCCTGAACCAAGATGTCCCGCTCCGCCCGGATATGACCCACCTGGGACAGGAAATACAATGAAATTGAATGAAATTAAATAATTAAATTAATAATAATATTAAAAAAAAATGTAATTAAAAATAATAACAAATGACAAAAATATCAAATAACCAAATAAAGTTTAAAAAAAATTAAATAACAAATGACAAAAAAAACCATCAAATAACCAAATAAAGTAATAAAAAAGGAAAATAGACAAAATAAAATAAAATTCTATAATAAAACAACAAAATAACCTGTTTTTATTAAAATAATTGGGCGTCACCTGCTCTTTCTGCAGCATGTCGGCTTTGCGCAGGATCTTCATTGCGTAAACGTGACCCGTGTCTTTCTTCTGAACTAGACGCACCTGTGGACATCAGAAACACATTTGATTTGCGTATAACACACACACACACACACACACACAGACTTTCGTTAGTGTGTCGATTGCGCTCATTATCATAATCACCTCTCCGAACGCTCCTCGTCCAATCACCTTCAGCGACTCGAAGTCGTCCAGACCCAGTCTGGTTCTCTTCAGACGGAGGAACTCGGTCTCTTTACGAGCGTGCTGGGAGCGCCGCACTCGCTTCTGGAACGCAACACAAGCATTTGCGAATATTTATATACTCGAGGCCCATTCACACCAAGAACGTTGTTCGTTAAAGAGAAGTGATGTCCACACCACAACAATAACGATAAATACACAGAGGAATGATATTGTTGGAATAGTTATAGTTATCGTCCGCTGGTGTAGACGCTAATATAGTTATCGTTATAGTTATCGTCCGCTGGTGTGAACGCTAATATAGTTATTGTTATAGTTATCGTCCTCTGGTGTGAACGCTAATATAGTTATCGTTATAGTTATCGTCCGCTTGTGTCAACGCTAATATAGTTATCGTTATAGTTATCGTCCGCTGGTGTGAACACTAATATAGTTATTGTTATAGTTAATCGTCCGCTGGTGTGAACACTAATATAGTTATCGTTATAGTTATCGTCCGCTGGTGTAGACGCTAATATAGTTATCGTTATAGTTATCGTCCACTGGTGTAGACGCTAATATAGTTATAGTTATCGTCCGCTGGTGTGAACGCTAATATAGTTATCGTTATAGTTATTGTCCGCTGGTGTGAACGCTAATATAGTTATTGTCCTCTGGTGTGAACGCTAATATAGTTATCGTTATAGTTATCGTCCGCTTGTGTCAACGCTAATATAGTTATCGTTATAGTTATCGTCCGCTGGTGTGAACACTAATATAGTTACTGTTATAGTTATTGTCCGCTGGAGTGAACGCTAATATAGTTGTCGTTATAGTTATCGTCTGCTTGTGTCAATGCTAATATAGTTATCGTTATAGTTATCGTCCGCTTGTGTCAACGCTAATATAGTTATCGTCCGCTTGTGTCAACGCTAATATAGTTATCGTTATAGTTATCGTCTGCTTGTGTCAATGCTAATATAGTTATCGTTATAGTTATCGTCCGCTTGTGTCAACGCTAATATAGTTATCGTCCGCTTGTGTCAACACTAATATAGTTATCGTTATAGTTATCGTCCACTGGTGTGAACACTAATATAGTTATTGTTATAGTTATTGTCCGCTGGAGTGAACGCTAATATAGTTATCGTTATAGTTATCATCCGCTTGTGTCAACGCTAATATAGTTATCGTTATAGTTATCGTCCGCTTGTGTCAACGCTAATATAGTTATCGTTATAGTTATCGTTATAGTTATAGTTATCGTCCGCTGGTGTGAACGCTAATATAGTTATCATTATAGTTATCGTCCGCTTGTGTCAACGCTAATATAGTTATCGTTATAGTTATCGTCCGCTGGTGTGAACGCTAATATAGTTATCGTTATAGTTATCGTCCGCTTGTGTCAACGCTAATATAGTTGTCGTTATAGTTATCGTTAGTGTTCTTGGTGTGAACGGGCCGTTAGTGTGCGTGTTTGTTACCTCTTCATCAGGCAGTCCTTCCTCATCCATCACTTTCTCCAGTTTTTGCTGCCTGTCAACAGAACGTTCTAGATTACGAGACGCAAGAACCAAATCAGCGCACTCCTCATAATCTTTCTGCAGTAATGTTATACTATAACTGCCAAAATGTGTCGTGTACAGCAGAGCACACTGTGTCAGATCACACTCATTTTCAGCTAATATTTATTTTGGCTATATTTCAACTAACCAAAAATGATTTTAATGGTTTGGTTAAGGATAATAACTCTGGCTCACACATACATGTTGTGTCAACTTCAGCACAGAACTCTTAATGTCATAAAACACTGTGTAAATAAGCAACACAGGAAGAGTGTTTCACCACAGAGGAATGATGTAGCGTCACGCTCGACTGGCGGAGCAGAACACGACTTCACAAACGCTTCGGATGGTTAGCAGAGCGCTAATGAAAAACAACGCAAACAGCCTCAAGAACAACACTTATGAGCCGCTGTACGTTTCAGTGGAGACTCAACCATTCTTCATTATACAGTCAAAACAAACATTATCCAGCCACCAGAGATCATTTGTGATATTGTTTCACTAGTGTGTGCAGGACACTATAGTTCATTAATGTGAGTGAGGAGAGCAAAATAAAGTAAACAGTGACATATTACACCCAAATACAGTGACATTTATAAACATTTAGGACCAATAATGATTCAGACACTTTGAGCTGATCATGTTTTGCGTGTGTGTGTCTTTAATTGCTAATGCTCTTTTTACACACAGACTGAACACAGTGAAGCATTGCTTGGTGATTGGTTGAGCTAAACTGGTATTATCTAATTGTGTAGTTAAATTTAACAGCTGACAGATATTCAACATAATTCATGTGTGAGACAGTCTAACAGAAGATGGACAAAACCAGTCAAATATCAACTGAGTTCTGCTCATATTTATTACCATTTTCTAAAGTAAAGCAAATAAGCTGATGATGTGAGAAATGTTGAAGGTGTGTGAATACATACTGGTTTGACTGTAGTTCTTCAGATCAGAGTTTTGGAGTCTCGGCTCTATAATGCCATCATTTTAAGTGTGATTTGAGAGACAGAAGCTCTTTATTAAGTGTCTGTGCGTTTATACCTCATTTCGCGCTCCTCGTGTTGGGATATGAGGTTGCTGTAGAAGTTCTCCAGAGTGACCTTGGCCATGGTCACCCGCTCCTTCGTGTGGTTGCTCATTAACGAGCTGGAGGCGTGGCCTCGGGTCGCCATGGTTACCGGCTGCTGTTCTGGAACAGGTTGGGATGTAGATCTGCAGGCATTTACAAACACAACATGATTTACATGAGCTGGAACAAACACAACAAACTCTAGCGCTGCAGTCACATTACACTGAGGATACCAAAACACAAGGTATTACCGTGGTACAACAACACTTCTAGGCCACTATTACAATATCAGCTTTTCCTCATGGTATAATTATAACTCGTACTGAATAATGTCTTCAGTTCAGCCTGTCTGTGGCTCTGTGTCAGTGAGACAGACAGTGGAAAAGAACAAATGTGACCATAAAAACATTTGGCAGAAGTTGTTCAGACAGTCTGTGGTCTACAGCGCAAACATAGAGACGTTTAAGAGAGGAAATTCAGACTCAGTTTCAGGAACAATAGTGCTATTATTATCATTTAACCAATTATTATTTAACCAACATGCTAACAATGAAGCAAAAAATCTTAATAAAAAAAACAATGTACTTTTACTTTGAGCTTAATAGCACTGTAAATGAAGTGCAGTTACAAAATGTACTGATTTTTCATGAAAAATTTAAATATAAAATATAAGAAAATAAATACAACAACATTTCAAACAGTTAAATTCACGTTTTAAAACAAAATGGCTGTGGACATACCAAACTGCTTCTACCACATAAGAAAGTGCGCATAGATAAAGTGAAATGTGGAAGCATGCATGTGTTTTATAATGCCATACTTGCAGAAGTTCAGAACATATAATTATGGCATGAGGGATGAGGGGGCGGGGCTACACTCATGACGTCAGCGGCGAGCGTTCCACCGAACACGCTAAACTTAACATTTAAACCGAAATAAAAGTCTGAAAAGCTGCACCAACCTGATATAAAGTTCCTCAGAGTTTTTCTTTGGCTGTTGAAGGACGATATTTCCCTCGACACGTTGTCTCTTGGCAAACAGACATGAAGCGACTCCCCCAAAAAAGAAAGAAACGGGGAAAAAAACGGGAGAAGTTTTATAGACACGCTGAACTAAAAGCGGAACGCAGAAATGCGTTTGTGTTTATGTGGACGGATCTTCATCCAGTGACAATAAACATGCAACTCTTCTGTGTTTGTCAGTCTGATGTGAGGACGATTTCACCAGAAAGAGATGAGAAGAAATGAAATGACGCTCCACCCCTAAAGAAAGAAAGAGAGAGAGAGAGAGAGAGAGAGAGAGAGAGAGAGAGAGAGAGAGAGAGAGAGAGAGACACACAGAGAGAGAGAGATAATTCTAAATTGTTCTTAGAATGCTTTGGCAATACATTGAAACAATTGTTATGTCAAAAAAGAACATTCTGAATTTAATTTAATTGAATTGAGAGAGAGAGAGAGAGAGAGAGAGAGAGAGAGAGAGAGAGAGAGAGAGAGAGAGAGAGAGATATGATGAGATGAGAGACTTTTTCGCACTCTAAAAATACTTTATACATTTAATCTAATTTTTAAAATATCTGATATGTATCTAAATGTAACTTTAAAAACGTAGTAAATATAAAATAATAATTATTATTACATTTATTTATTTACGTATTTGTTTATTATTACAAATCAATACATTTATACAAAACCATAAATAGAGATTCCAATGTGTAAGTTCCATGAAAAACTCAGCAATAGTTGTATATAAACATTTCATAATTGAAATGCAAAAACTGCGCTTAAATCTGGCAACTTCCAAAAGTAGTTTAATTATTATACTTGCCCGTATAAGTCAAATGGAAAGAAAAATTCCACATTTTGAACAATTTAAAATTGATATTAAAATATATTTAGAAAAAAATATCCAACTTTTGTAAAACAACTGTTTAATAGGTACAAGTTTTTTCTGTAAAATTCCCATATTTTTCTCTTTATTTCTTCGTTTTTTTCCCTTGTTTACCCCTGACATGTACAGTATGGTTATATGTCCTCCTGTTTGTAAATTATGTTTTGTTCTTATTAAAATGCAATAAATAAATAAATAAATAAAAAAACTTCCAAAGTAGTTTAATTTAATTGCGCGATTCTTCTTCAGTGCTCGTCCTGCGCGCTAGCTGCGCCTCTACGACTATCTAGAATCACCTCTGCGCCTGCGCAGTTCTTCGCATCTACGACACTCTTTGACGCATCTTGTGGACCTGCACCGGAAGTGACCGGTGTTGGACTAGCAGCAGTTCGCGCTAACCGGACCGGGACCGGCGGAACCGACACCAGACTCGAAACATCAGGATCCCACCGGGCCGAACGGATAGATCGTGCATTTCTCCGAATCTAGAGTTTATCTGAAGTTAGTAGGTGAGTTATGCGACCGGAAGATTAAAAGATCGAATAAACATCGAACTGGACCGGGACTCGAACCCTGAACCTTATTCACCGGACCCGAGACCTCCCCGGTGACACTGAGATGTATCAGCGATTTGACCCGTTAATCCCGGAATCGCTGAAGCATGCAGACAGATTAAACATTCACTGTGCATAATAATGAGCTTAATTAACATATACTAATATTCATCATTATTATTCCGGTTTCGGTAGCATGACAATTCTTTAAGAAGTACCATGGTATCAGATCGTAATG
Source organism: Vimba vimba (assembly GCA_022828995.1). Lineage (NCBI taxonomy): Eukaryota > Metazoa > Chordata > Actinopteri > Cypriniformes > Leuciscidae > Vimba > Vimba vimba. The sequence goes on from CM040825.1 coordinate 44,283,042, forward strand.
CCAAGTTATTTACAAGACGCTTCAGAAGAATACCATGGTACTGCAGAATGACCATATTTATGTACCATGGTATTTACGTGTTTATGTTGTAGTCAATTTAAATGAGTTAAATAGTGTGCAGTTAGTTCTCTGTAGTGTGTTTATGGGTTTGTCTGTAATTTTACTCTGATTTGTATTCATAAGTACCCTGGTAAACTCTTTAAATAGCTCATGTTTCTTAAGAGTTTTGCTATCGTATTTTCCAAATAGTAAAATTATATTATAAGTTATTATAAGTATGGAAGTTTGTTTCCGGCATAGAATAAAAAAATAAATGAAAAAAATATTTTTTCCCCTCAGAATTGCGAGTTTATATCTCAGACTTTATAAATCGCAATATCAAGTTCGTATCTTACAATTCTGAGGAAAAATCTCGCGTTATTATATCTCGCAATTCTTTTTTTCCCGTCAGAATTGTTACTTTTTTATTTTTGTTTTATAAAAAAAAAGTTTTTTAAAGTTTCCATATGCCAGTGTTTAAAATATTATCCTGAACATGTAACAAGTGTTTTTGTTCTGTTTCGCAGCGGCAGTGAGGATCAGGAAGTGCATCGCTGTTGGACGGCGTGACGTGCGCTCCAGAGGCTTTTGTTTGGGGGCGTGGCCTGTTGGCGTCTACCAACTCACGATTGGTGAACAGGTGAAATGATTTGCATTTCTTTATCAAATTCTGCAGTGGTGTTTTCAGTAGGGCTACGATTAATCGCAATGAAACCGCACCCGATCGGATCTGGCAAAGACTGCGATTATTTTATGCGCAGCTTGTCAATGCAGCGGCTGATTGGTAGTAAATGCTGCTCCATCTGAACACCAGAGGGCATCGCACACATACACACACACACACACACACACACACACATCTGAACACCAGAGGGCATCACACACACACCCCGCAGGAGTACTGAATAAACAGAAGATTGAAATGCTTTGATTAAACACGACTAATAAACACACGACTGCCTTATTCTGTGTAAGAAGCTCATCATCTCACAGGAGGAGGAGCTCAACTGTCGTTATGAAGTGAGTTTGGAGTAAAAGCATGTTATTAAATGTTGTCTGTTGTTGGACAAGAGGTTCATAAATGCGTCTCATGTTTGGAAAGATGTTTGACGTGTTTTGCTTTTTCAAATGCACGTTATAAGCGACTCAAACTCGCAGTGCTTTCAGAGTGAGCCGCGTTTACTGAGCCGTACGTCACTGACAAGCTGCACATTACAAATAATCTCAGCCTTTGCGATTTCATGTAAACTGCTAGCAGCCATAGTTTTCATTATTAAATTAACTTATCTGTTTGAAGGTGCCGAGCCATCCTGCTGTGGCTCTGCAGGCGCGCAGTGGGCGGAGTCAGGCTCAGACTCGGGCTGTGATTGGCTGAGAGTGATGAGTGGGCGGGGCGGGGCCAGTAGCCGCGAGCGGGGACGTGGCGTGGATTCGTCATGCTGGTTCGCTCCTAGCGCCCTGCGGCGACTGGTCGAGCTGCCGGCGCCGGTTCTGTCACGCCACCAGCTGAAGCGTTTAGAGGAGCATCGCTACAGCAGTTCGGGACGCTCGCTACTCGAACCCATAATGCAACGCTACTGGGAGTGGCTTGTCGGCAGAATGCCACCCTGGATCGCGCCCAACCTCATCACCATCGTCGGCCTGGTGACCAACATCTTCACAACACTGGTGTTGGTGTATTACTGCCCGACTGCAACCGAACAGGTACCGACGCAATCGCACTAGCGTAAAAACTGTAAATTCGGACGATAAATTAATTTTTAAAGGGGGAGAGTAAATCATGGGCTAATTTTCATTTTTGGGTGAACTGTCCCTTTAATGGCACGTGTTCAGGCTCCTCTCTGGACGTACCTCCTGTGTGCCGTGGGCCTGTTCGTGTATCAGTCGTTGGACGCCATCGATGGGAAACAGGCCAGACGCACTAACAGCAGTTCACCACTGGGGGAGCTGTTCGACCACGGCTGCGATTCGCTCTCCACAGGTGACCAGTGCACACTTTTACTTCACTGTTCTTTTTTATAAATATAGGATTTGAGATATATATATAAATAATCACATCGGGAATCGAAATCGAATCGAATTGGAACATCTGAATCGATACCCAGCCCTAGTAACGTGTCCTGTGTGAATAATTCCCTTGACTTCTGCAGTGAAGTGTGTATTAACGCTGTGTTTCTCCCAGTGTTTGTGGTGTTGGGAACCAGTATAGCGGTTCAACTGGGCTCTCACCCAGACTGGATGTTCTTCTGCTGTTTCGCTGGCATGTTCATGTTTTATTGCGCCCACTGGCAGACCTACGTCTCCGGCACACTGCGCTTCGGCATGTAAGTAGAGCATCCATGCATGCAAATCCACAGATGCTAAATTACATTTTATGTAGGGCTGCACAATATATACAAATATGGCAGTTGTATATATGGAGATATGTATATCTCAACGGCTTGCAATAACTGGGGTCATGAACAAAAGACAAAGAGAAAATCACTCGCTGCTCTCGGCTGAATATCTTTTGTAGCTTTAATAAGAATCAGGATATATTAAATTCATACAGTGAAAATTAAGCAGAGTTTTATTTTTTACATTTGATTATTCAGTTTCTGTTGTTAACCTTATTTTAGGATAACCTGAACCCCTGAACCCCGAGGTTTACACTGATGTTAAAATAACACTTCTTATATACAGTAAGACACTGATGTTCACTTTCAGAAGTTTAGGGATGTTTTACTGTCACAAAAAGAATGTGAAACATATTTTAAAGATAATTTAAAGTTTATTTTACACACTTTAAGCATTATCATATTGAATATCACTTTATTTAATGAGTTATCGCATATCGCATTTTTCTTCAATACTGTGCAGCACTAGTTTTCTGGTGTATTCTGGTGTTGAGGAGCGGCCGCATTCACTGCTTTTTGGAGGATTTCCACAGGAGAAATACAGTCATTTTAACACGAATAAATGCTATTGATATTTTTGCATGAAAGTGAAAGATTTCCCTGCACAAATTTTGCAATGGTTTCATAAAAGACAGTTAACCTTTTTTTGCACATGAAATTTCGCTAATGTGGTGCTAATGCACCTTTCGTTAAGGCAAGACACTACAGGCAAATATAAATATACACACACACACATATATATTCTTTTTTCAGACTAGTGAAATGAAAACATGCAAAATACACTTTTAAGTGTTTATTTTATTGGATTTTTCTATTTGCATCTTTATCTTTAACGGCCGTTTTCTCAAAATGAGTTTTGTTCTCCACTTCAGAAGCACTTACACACACCAAAACTTACAGTTTTATTCCCATCTATATCCTGATGAATTTTACTGAGGGGTTTGTTCATATATATTTGGCTTGGAATTTTACAACATTTTTAATAACACTTGTGAAAATGGTGAAAAAAATTTTTTTTTCCTGTATTTTCTGAGTGATGAAAAGAGAAATTCAGTAAAAACTTTTAACTCTAATATATCAACAAAATCAAACAAGAATTATGAGCCTGGCTTTATCCAATGTTCATATTTATGTTCTGCAAATGTATGCATAGTTAATTAGATAATGCCTTATTTGCATATTTAAACAGAACATTTCAGAAAACTTGTAATACAGAAAACGTCTGTGATTCTTAATGTAATCAATCATCTGGGAAGTATTAATATTAATGTTTTTCTCCTATTGACTGGGCTGTCTTGCCTTAAGCAGAGAAGGTTTTGTATGTGGTTCAGTAATAGACGATGTTTGAAGCCTGTTTTGTCACTGTCCCGTGGGCAGATTTGATGTTACAGAACTGCAGATCTGTCTAGTGTTGTTGCAGATGTTTACGGCTGCGGTTGGGCCCACGTTTTGGAACGAAACGGTAAAATCCAGCGCCGAACGGCCAATCAAACGCGAGCAATGCACCAATCAGCTTCCTGAAACACTAATGAACCTCACCATTGATTCCAGTTCAGATCCAATCACTTCAGATCATATATCTGTGATAACTGAAGCCAATCCTGCTGTGATCAGCGAGCGCGTGTGTGTGTGTGTGTGTGTGTGTGTGTTTGCTCTAACACGGCTCTCTCCTCCGCTCAGCATTGATGTTACAGAAGTGCAGATCTTCATAATTCTCATGTATTTACTGGCTGCTGTTGGCGGATCGGCTTTCTGGCAGTCTCGGGTAATTCACTCACACGCTGAATCTGTTTATGATTATAACATAATAACTTGAGCTGTGTGTGCTAACCAGAAATAACAACTATTGATTCATTTGATCAGTCTCGTGTACCAGTTAGCTGGCATAAATACCTTCACATTATTGTCATATCTTTGTCTTTTAAATAATGTGGTATATTCATAATAATAATGATAATAATATATTTGCATTATACTGTATAATGTATTTAAATAGTAAATACATATAGTTGCATTTATTTAATATAATACTTTGTGTATTACAGTGTGTATTACAGAATACAGTGTATAATTTAAATAGTTAATAATAAATTGCGATGTAAATTATAATGAATGTACAAATTCTATATATTTTATATTATAAAATAATAAATTACATAATGCGAATGTATTATAATTTAAGTTCAAAAGATATATATTATAAATTAATATTAATTATATAATGTGTGTATAAACTATATATTTAATATTATAATTTAGTATACTAATAAATTACAATATTTAAATTATAATGTACGTACATAAATTATATATTTAATATTATAAAATAATAAATTACATAATGCAAATTTATAATTTAAGTACATAAACTATATTTCATATTTTTTATGAATATATTACTGATACATTATATAATGTAAATTATAATGTATGTGTATGAACTGTTTTTAATATTTAAAAAAATGATATTAATAAATAACAATGTAAATTAAAATATATGTACATAAATTCTATACTTAATATTATAATATAAAAGAATATATTAATAATAAATAACATAATGTAAAGTATAATAATGTCTATACATAAATTCTATATAAAATGTGTAAATTTTATATAATAAAAGAATATATTAATGATTACATAATGTAAATTATAGATTAAAAACTATATAAATCTTTAAAATAAGGTATTATATAATAATAATGTATATTATTATATGATATATTTAAGCTTTTTGAACTGAACTGTTTCTCATTCTCATTCAACAGATTCCCGTCATAAACATCCAAATGAAAATAATTCCAGCACTTTGCACGTTTATCGGGGCGGTTTTCACCTGTACCAATTACTTCCGCGTCATATTTACAGGCGGCGTGGGGAAAAACGGCTCCACGATAGCGGTACGAACCTGAGCTATACACTATATTTCTGACCTACATTATTATATGAAATGTCTTGCCACTTCATCGGTGTGTGTGTGTGTGTGTGTGTGTGTTTCAGGGTACGAGTGTTCTGTCTCCCGTCCTGCACATCGGCTCTGTTATCGTCCTCGCTATGATGATTTATAAAAAATCATCCGTCCTGCTCTTCGAGAAACATCCGTGTCTGTATATTCTGGCCTTCGGCTTCGTATCGGCCAAAATCACCAATAAATTAGTGGTGAGTGAAAGACCTCCACTCAGTGTTATTGTAGAATTCATATATATATATATATATATATATATATATATATATATATATATATATATATATATATATATATAATAAATTATACAAATAATGAAAATATTTAAAATAATTCACATTAATTTGATAATAATATAAAGTATTAATACATATGAAATATATATTTGTATTTAAAATATTTATTTAATAAATACTTTGTAATGTTATATTTTGCATTGCAATTAGTAATTTTTAATGTAATTCATATATTAATACAAATTCATAATGTAAATGATATATAATGTATGTACATTGTAGATGTACATTTGTATTTATAATCAATTATTCAAAAAACTTAAATATTTAAAAGAATGTATATTAATCTGATAACAATAATGCATAGTATATTATATACACTGAATGCAAGACATTACAGGCTAATATGTTTGTGTGTATATTTTTTTTTCATGCACTGGTCAATTTTGAGATTTTGGGCTATTTGGCTTTTCATAAGACTAGTGAAATGAAAACATGCACTTTTAAGTGTTTAATTTATTGGACTTTATATATTTGCATCTTTATCTTTAACGGCTGTTTTCTCAAAATGAGTTTTGTTCTCCACTTCTGAAGCACTTACACACACCAAAACTTACAGTTTTATTCCCATCTATATCCTGATGAATTTTACTGAGGGGTTTGTTCATATATACACTCACCTAAAGGATTATTAGGAACACCATACTAATACTGTGTTTGACCCCCCTTCGCCTTCAGAACTGCCTTAACTCTACGTGGCATTGATTCAACAAGGTGCTGAAAGCATTCTTTAGAAATGTTGGCCCATATTGATAGGATAGCATCTTGCAGTTGATGGAGATTTGTGGGATGCACATCCAGGACACGAAGCTCCCGTTCCACCACATCCCAAAGATGCTCTATTGGGTTGAGATCTGGTGACTGTGGGGGCCATTTTAGTACAGTGAACTCATTGTCATGTTCAAGAAACAAATTTGAAATGATTCGAGCTTTGTGACATGGTGCATTATCCTGCTGGAAGTAGCCATCAGAGGATGGGTACATGGTGGTCATAAAGGGATGGACATGGTCAGAAACAGTGCTCAGGTAGGCCGTGGCATTTAAACGATGCCCAATTGGCACTAAGGGGCCTAAAGTGTGCCAAGAAAACATCCCCCACACCATTACACCACCACCACCAGCCTGCACAGTGGTAACAAGGCATGATGGATCCATGTTCTCATTCTGTTTACGCCAAATTCTGACTCTACCATCTGAATGTCTCAACAGAAATCGAGACTCATCAGACCAGGCAACATTTTTCCAGTCTTCAACTGTCCAATTTTGGTGAGCTCGTGCAAATTGTAGCCTCTTTTTCCTATTTGTAGTGGAGATGAGTGGTACCCGGTGGGGTCTTCTGCTGTTGTAGCCCATCCGCCTCAAGGTTGTGCGTGTTGTGGCTTCACAAATGCTTTGCTGCATACCTCGGTTGTAACGAGTGGTTATTTCAGTCAAAGTTGCTCTTCTATCAGCTTGAATCAGTCGGCCCATTCTCCTCTGACCTCTAGCATCAACAAGGCATTTTCGCCCACAGGACTGCCGCATACTGGATGTTTTTCCCTTTTCACACCATTCTTTGTAATCCCTAGAAATGGTTGTGCGTGAAAATCCCAGTAACTGAGCAGATTGTGAAATAGTCAGACCGGCCCATCTGGCACCAACAACCATGCCACGCTCAAAATTGCTTAAATCACCTTTCTTTCCCATTCTGACATTCAGTTTGGAGTTCAGGAGATTGTCTTGACCAGGACCACACCCCTAAATGCATTGAAGCAACTGCCATGTGATTGGTTGATTAGATAATTGCATTAATGAGAAATTGAACAGGTGTTCCTAATAATCCTTAAGGTGAGTGTATTTGGCTTGAAATTTTACAACATTTTTAATAACACTTGTGAAAATGGTGAAAAAAAAAATTTTTCTGGCTTTTGACAGTTTTTTCTGCTTTATGGAGTAATGAAAATTCCATAAAGTAAAAGTAAAAACCTTTAACTCTAATATGTCAACAAAATCAAACAAGAATTTTGAGCCTGGCTTTATCCAATGTTAATTTTTATGAATTTAACAAGTATTAAAGGTTATAAATCAATTTAGAAAATGCCTTTGAAAAGTATTAAATGCCATTTTCCAAGGTATTAAATTTTGTATCATCTTTTCATTATGTTTATTTGTCCAAAGAATTGCATTAATTTGTCCCTTCTGAATTATGCTGCATTGATAAGGAGTTATCACAAACTAAGACTGTTTAGTTGTGCTAACTTACAATCAATATATAGTAAATGTTAGTTAAAGTGTTGCCGATGTAACGGTTAAAACTTGAAGAGGCGATGAGGTCTTAAAATGTACGGAAAGAGTCTTAAAGGTATTAATTTGAACTCCGTGTTTCCTGTATATACCCTGGTTCTGCAAATGAATGCAAACCAATACACTAGTGGTGAGTGACAACTCTGTGTTGTTGTAGTAGATTCTATAATAGCTTTTGAGTGTTATTTCAGTGTTTTCTGTTGTACTTCACTTTACCTGCAGGTGGCTCACATGACCAAGAGTGAGATGCATCTTCACGACGTGGCGTTTCTAGGCCCTGGCCTGTTGTTTCTCGATCAGTACTTCAACAGCTTCATCGACGAATATCTGGTGTTGTGGATTTCTCTGGTAAGATCACATGGTCTCAAACGTGGCCTGAAGTCATTCGTCACAAACAGTGTTGGGGAAACTTACTCTTAGAAGTAATGCATTCAAATATTGCGTTACTCCCAAAAAAAGTAACTAATTGCCTTACTTTTCCCTCACCTGGGCTGGGCTTGCTTGTTTTTTAATAGCAACAAAAAAGTTCTGTTTTTGGCAAATGTTAAAGCCCTTTCACACCAAAAGTGAAATGCATGAAAAAGGAAATGCATATTTACTCCTGTACAGTAGAGGGCGCTGTTCAAACAAACCTTTCAGCTGCTGCTGTTCTGGATTAAATAACAATAGGAGACAGGAGAAGGAAGTTCAACACTCTTATTTATTCTAAATCTAATCTAAAGTAATTTTTGCTTATTAGTATGTTTGAATAAGATCATTGAAGGTCAGCAGCAAAGACATTGGTTATTAAAATGAGATTAAATACATAAAGTATATTTAATATATTAAAATTGCAGTTTAATATTGTTAGTTATAAAAGTTTTGCGTAAAATTCTAAGATTGCATTTTGAGGAATACTGAATGTTTTTGTGCAAGTGAGATGAGTAAATGCATGTTCACATTTAGTCTAGAACTAAAATAACCATCATGTTTACACACACACACACACACACACAACACCTCCTCACTTTATTTCTCTCAACATGTGAGCTGTTAATCAATAAATGTGAAAAAGTAACTAGCGTTACATATTTGAAAAAGTAACTTAGATATTTTGATGTAAATTGAAAAAGTAACGCGCTACATTACTAGTTACTTGAAAAAGTAATCTGATTACGTAACTGAAGTTACTTGTAATGAATTACTGGTTACTTATTTGAAAAAGTAACTTAGATATTTTGATGTAAATTGAAAAAGTAATGTTACATTACTAGTTACTTGAAAAAGTAATCTGATTACGTAACTCAAGTTACTTGTATTGAGATACTGGTTACTTATTTGAAAAAGTTACTTAGATATTTTGATGTAAATTGAAAAAGTAATGCGTTACTTTACTAGTTACTTGAAAAAGTAATCTGATTACAACTCAAGTTACTTGTATTGAGATACTGGTTACTTATTTGAAAAAGTAACTTAGATATTTTGATGTTAATTGAAAAAGTAATGCGTTACTTTACTAGTTACTTGAAAAAGTAATCTGATTACAACTCAAGTTACTTGTATTGAGTTACTGGTTACTTATTTGAAAAAGTTACTTAGATATTTTGATGTAAATTGAAAAAGTAACGCGTTACATTACTAGTTACTTGAAAAAGTAATCTGATTACAACTCAAGTTACTTGTAATGAGTTTCACCCAACACTGCTTGTCACGTCTGCTAATCGCTCTTTACTGTGTGTGTCCATCAGATTCTCTCTCTCTTCGATCTGGTGCGCTACTGCGTGAGCGTCTGCAACGAGATCGCGTCTCACCTGCGCATCTGCGTCTTCAAAATCAAGCCGAGTGACCTCTGACCTTCCTCATGCACTTTCATCCTGCTACTGTTTCTCGTCTGAGACTTATTTAAACCATTCTGCACTTAGAATAATGCAGTTCTTCATCGCCAGTGAATGAACGAACAAATAAATAAATGAACGAACTTCACCAAGTCACTTTTCTTTAGATGATTATTTTAAGAAGATGTTAAAAACGTTCGGATTACCCATGATGCATCGTTGTCGTCTGGGTCCGTATTATTGTTTTAACTCTGCGTTTAAATTGGATTAGATCAATAATGATTTCATCGCTGCTAATAATAATAATAATAATAATAATAATAATGATGTTTCGCCCTTGTTGTTTATGTACGACTGGATTTTGTGTTATTGCACCCCTACGCTCCAATAAACGCTGACCGTTGATCGTTGCAGGAAGACGTCGCTCCGTTCAGGTGTTTCTCTGAAAGATGTTTTGTTCAGATTTCGATTTTTTTGATTCGGCCCCGAATGAGAGATTTCACAAAGATCGTGTGTCACGCTGTGCCTGCTGGGTGAATCGCACAACCACAGTTTCCTTCTCAGTGTTTCACACTAAAATTAAAAGAAAGACGTAAGAAATTATATTGTTCAAGAGCATTGAAAAAGTTGTGAATGACATTTTCCTGATATAAATAAATTCCCATTACTGTAATACAGTAATACGAGCATCCTGTATGGAAAAACATTTAAAATATCACTGTCAGTATGAATTAAATTGAGTACGATACATACTGCCGTTATGTGTACTTAAAAATGTACAATTTAAATAAAATGTACCATTTTTTTTTGCAATAGAACTGAGCTCAAGTGTAAATAATGTCACAGTGTAAAAAAAAAATGGTAATAGTCCTAGTAAATACGCCTCTTTTGTTAAATCCAAAATCTAATTTCTTATTTATTTCTTTTGATTTAGGGGCTAAAAATCTGACCTGGACAGAAGTCGTGAGATTCACCCTGTTTTACTTTGCTTCAGTCTGCATTATGAATCTATTTGCGGTCTCGGAAAGTTCGAAGACATTTTAATGCACTTGCGTCGTCGACCTCCTGAATAACGAGCTTTGGCGTTAAATTATTTAATCTGAGATTGTATGTTGAATTTCTTGAATCAGATGTTAATATTCAAGACGTTCGTTTGTATGATAATTCATCACTAACGTTCATTGCTGAAGATGTTTAAACCCAAAGTATATAACAGTCATGTCAGATTATGAACCGAACTGTTAACTGATTAGTGTTGGTTTTTACTTCTGAATGTTTCACATAACAGTTGCCTTAAATATTATGACTTGGAAAAGTTTTGAACTTTGCATGTTGATCTGGTTGTTTTTCCTGAATTCCTTATTTCTAAATGTCCCTCTCAGGCGAATAATATGAATAAAAATAAATAAAGTAAATGATAAATCGTAGTTTGTAGAAACAGCTCGATGCTGCCACCCCGAAAACAAGTTTAAATGACTTTTGCGATAGTTTGTGCAATTGATGTTATTAATGTTCAAATGAATGCTCTTTTATTTGCAGATAATTAAACTCTGATAGTTGAGGAACTGGTTTAGTTTTACTGCTTTTGTCATGAGCTGCTGCTGATATCGTGGATTCTTAAAGTTTCTCGATCTTCACATCCAGTATGGGATTAAATACGTTTGCGTTTCTGTATTCATCTCTTGCAGTATGAAACTTTGTTCACACTTATTCATAAGCTTTGATTCTGTCGCTTGTTGCCAAATCCTTTCACTTTAAAATGGGACAACAGATTTAAGCACTCATTAAATCTTGCAGATGGAAACGTCCAATGTTATTTTTGTTTGTTTGTTTCTCTGAAGACATACTCATCCAGTCAGTATTTTTAGTGATGTTTCTGACTAACTGTTGATTTGATTGTAACATTGCTCTGATTTTTGAAAAAATGCTCCTGTAAAATAAAGATTGCTATATTTATGATACCTGGTGTTTTTTGTTTGTTTGTTTTGTTTTTAATTACTTCAGCAAAGGTTCACTTACCCAAAGTCTAATTAAGATGTAATAGTATAGCTATAAAGTGTAGCTATATAGCTAAAAACTTGCAAAAATACAGCTGGAATGGAACAGAATCTTTGGAGAACATGTATTACATTGAGCATGAATATTGTAAATTCACATAAAGCCATAAATGAGATTGTAAATCAAGATTATTATTACTTTTTAAAATACTAATTTCTACTTTTCATGTCATGTCATAATTATGATTAAAAAAAGGTTTTCTTATGTGGCTGAAATGGGCTTTCAAAAATAATACCACCACAGTACTTTATGTTAGTAAAATATTTCTCTATCTTTTCCAATTTTACAATATATGCCGATAAATGAATGAAAATAAGGAGATATATTTTTTAAGAATCTTAAATGGGGTACGTAATATTTTGCCAAAATTGCAATATTGTGTTGAGGAGGATTTTTTCCCGCGCTGGCGACCCGCCGCAATGTTCCACATCCGGGTTCTCCGCGAGTCTCGTGAGTTTGATCGGAAATGCGCGGAACGACTAACGGAAGGAAAACAGGAACACAATAAACAGTGAATAACGAATGAACAGGACATAGAAACATTAAAGAATGAAATATAACCACTAACAACATATAAAGTCTTTCAAAGGCGATTTAAAATGCCTTTGTTCAGATTGAGGGATGATCGTCGAGCTGTTTGATTGACAGGTAAAGCTGTTCCTCACTCATATGATATAAAATCATAATTATGACATTTAAATCTGATATATATATTTTTTTTAACTACAGACAGATTTGAATGAGACATTAGTAGTAATACAGTAGCCAGAAAACGTCACTTAATTTATCCGGAATAGAAAGTGAAACCAAAGAAATCTGTAGCGAAACAATTTAAATTTGAATGAATTAAACCTTTTGGTTTATTAAAATCTCTTACAAAAAACTTGTAGAATTTAAGCACCCTTAACATGAAATAACCTAACAATGCAAATACCATGGTACTGATTGATTACCATATTCATATTTTGGTGTCAGCTATATATATATATAGTAGTCAACATTTGAAGTGGATCAAAACCTTTCATCAAAGTTACATGAATTTTGAGCAATACCCGTTCTTGTCTTAGGACAACTTTGATGAACTTTTTTGATCCACTTCAAATGTTGACTACTGTATATATGAAATGTGTATATATATATATATATATGTGTAGTTTTAGTGTTTGGATTGTTTTATTTAACATGTACATTGTAACAGTTTGGACCGTCACAGCAGAAGTTAAAAGCAGAAACTCACCCAGAATACCCATGATGCTCTCTGCGGGAGCGAGAAGAGGAACCGGCCGGTTCTAATATTACGAGGCGTGTGTTTCAGGAACATGTGGTGGTTTCAGGAGGGCTTGTGTGTTCTGCCCGTGGCGCTGGTCATCTGGACCTCCGCCACCTTCATCTTCGCCTACATCACAGCCGTCATCCTGAGACACGTGGACCCGCTGGTGCCCTACATCAGGTGAGCGTGGGCTGGGCATCGGTTCAGATGGGCTGATTACATTTCGATTTTCGATTTCGATTCCAAATTCAATTTTCGATTTCGATTCGATTCTCGATTCGACTCTATGAAAATAGATTCAATACAAGTCCTATATTTATAAAAAAAAGAACAGTGAACACAAGTTTACAAGTGGTTTATTAATAAAAAGTAATTAAGAGCTGAAATAAATCCAGCTTTTTATTTTAGGTACACTTGACTTGGGTACATTAACACAGAACCCAACTCTATATTTCAGATGCATACAGTGAATAGACAGGATTTTGATGCAAGATGAAAAAATGAATGCTGAAATTTGGACTCATGCCTTGATCAAACACGATCAGGTTATTATGTTTAAGATAAAACACACATCTCACAGCATTAGCTGTAACATGGAGGAAAACTAATACTGGCTTTTGGGTGATGGATAAATAAATATGAAAAAAAATCGGTTTGTGGCCTTTGAGAATCGATTTTGAAACGACCACATTTAAAAAAAAAAAAAAAAAAAAGATTAATCAAAAAAAAATGTTTTGCCCAGCCCTAATGAGCAGAAGAGACGCTTCATCATGTGACGGTGTGACCTTTGACCTCTGAACGTGTTTGGTGTTGTGCTTGCAGTGACACCGGGACGGTCGCGCCGGAGAGATGCGTGTTTGGACTCATGCTCAACGTGTCGGCGTTCTTAGGTACGGAAACCCACATGACCTCACGCTGACGCAGTGTTTCGGTGATGTAATGTTGCGTGTCCTCCTGCAGGTGTCGCTACGATGTACGTGCGCTATAAGCAGCTCCAGGCCCTCGTGGACGTGGACGACACTCGTCTGAACCGCCTCAATCAGGTCGGGCTCGTTCTGGGCTGCGGAAGCTCGCTCGGCATGTGCGTCGTCGCAAACTTCCAGGTACGTACAGTACGCGCGCTATGATGTTCAGATCAACACGAATGTTCGGCATGAAAATTCGCTCTGAATCTGTGCATGAATCTTATTGGCTGGCCAGTTTTATTGCAAATTTAACCGCCGTTCGTTTAAATTAAAATTAAATTCGTTTAAATTAAATTAAAATTTTATCGCTCTGAATTTTCGCACCAAATACTCGCCAGTTCACACAAACACGAAAATATTTGCTATTAAATCCAAACATCTGATTCGTGTGTTCAGATCAATAAATAAAAACTGCAAAAAACAATATGTGTTTTCAAACAGCCGTTCAGATTCTTTTTTATTCGCTATGGTGTTTATCAAACAACACCAAAGACAACAGAGAAAGAGTCGCTTCTGGAAAAAAATAGCGCAAATTTGGTTTGGTCGATTTTCTTCGCAGTCAATCTGTCGCATTGCCGACACCAAACGCAGTGTTCAATTACAGAAATAAATGTTTGGCATGAAAATTTGGTCTGATTTTTCATTCGATTCTTCCGTTTACCGCCGTTCGTTTCAATTAATGTGTTTATCACTCAGAATTTTCGCACCAAATATTCGCCAGTTCGCACCAACACGAAAATATTTGGCATTAAAATTCGGTCTGATTTTTCGCATTTGATTCGTGTGTTCAGACCAATAAAAAATGAATGTTTATCAAACAATACAGAAAGAGCCGTTTTCAGAAAAAATAGCGCAAATTTGATTGGTTGGCCAATTTTCTTCGCAGTCAATCTGTCGCATTGATGACATGCAAATGTTTGTGTCGGACGCATTAACCGCCGTTCATTCAAATTAAAATAATAAAATGTCTGATTTTTCGCATCCGATTCGTGTGTTCAGACCAGTTCATAAAAATACGGCAAAAAACAGTATTTACATGCTTTCAAACAGCTGTTTAAATAATTTAATTCACTATGGTGTTTATAAAACAAGAGAGAACGAGTTGCTTTTGGGGAATAAATCACGCAATTTGATTGGTTGGCCGATTTAAATGAATACCAAATAAGATGTTCAAATACAGAAATAAATGTTCGGCATGAAAATTTGGTATGATTTTTCATTCGATTCTTCCGTTTACCGCCGTTCATTTCAATTAATGTGTTTATCGCTCAAAATTTTCGCGCCAAATATTCGCCAGTTCGCACCAACACGAAAATATTTGGCATTAAAATTCGGTCTGATTTTTCGCATTCGATTCGTGTGTTCAGACCAGTACATAAAAAAACGGCAAAAAACAGTATTTACATGTTTTCAAACAGCTGTTCAGATAATTTAATTTGCTATGGTGTTTATAAAACAAAGAGAGAACGAGTTGCTTTTGGGAAAAAAAAAATCGCGCAATTTGATTGGTTGGCCGATTTAAATGAAAACCAAATGAAATGTTCAAATACAGAAATAAATGTTCGGCAAGAATATTTGGTCTGATTTTTGCAGGTAATTCTGATGTTACACTTCTGTGATTCTTCTCTTCTATTCGCTGTCGCTTAGCAAAATAGTCCAAATGCACGAATCTGATTGGTTGGCCAGTTTTCTTCGCAGTGTGACGGAAAGGTCTGAACAGCTTCCGCTCATTTCAAATGTACAAATTCTCGTACCTAACCGTGTGACGTGTCTTTCCCAGAAAACCACTCTGTTCTCGATGCACCTGGTGGGCGCCGTGTTGACGTTCGGCGTCGGCGCGCTCTACGTCTTCGTCCAGACGCTGCTGTCCTTCCTCATGCAACCGCACGTCCACAGCAAAGCCGTGTTCTGGACGCGACTGAGCATCGGCGGCTGGACGCTAGCCAGCATCATTAGCAGTATCCTTCACCCGCTGCATGCTGGGAAGCGTAGTGTTTAGTGTTGAATGTGGTTGGTTCCTTGATTCGGTCAGTGTTCGTGTCGTCCGTGATCATGTACAGCTCTTTACCTGGAGTCGAAGTCAACAAGAAGCTCCACTGGACGCCCGGAGAACCCGTGAGTCAAACTTTCTGGCTAGCTAGAATTCAAATATCATTTCAATTTTAACGATTACGATTCTGCTTATCGATTCCAAATTTTTTTGATATTCACATTTAGTCTTATTGTAAACATGTAAGTGTGTCTGAATATCATGAACAGAAATCATCAGGATAAAGAACACTCACACAAGGAGCGTTTGCCTGAGGTTTAAAAACACCATAGAAGAACAACTAGCAGAACTAATATACACTTCAGGCATTATTAAAGACAATAAACACTCAGTGATTAAAAAAAAACAAATAAAAATGAACAAATCGCAACAAATAGACACAACTGAACAAAGATACGATTGAAATAAACAGAGTTTTAAGATTTTCAGGTTCAGAAACTGGAATCAAATGTAAAATAACACTGTGCTTTATAAATAAAATATACATTACAAATATAGTTACAAAAGTTATTTATTGAAGAACGAGTGAATTTCTCTTTGTCTTCTGTTGTTTGATTAGTGTTATTATAGAGACGGCATATATATTATATGTTATATCAGGAATATTAGGCTGCTGTCACTTTAAGAGCTGCCGGATCCGATACACTGATACACATGAACACAGAAAACAGAGTCTCTCGCTTCACTGGTTTGAAGTCATATTGAAATGCTCACAAAGGAATCGATAAGAGGAATCAAAATTTAAATTTTAGAACAAGTATCCGATTCCCAACCCTAGCCGCAGCGTTAGCTGTGTGTGTGTGTGTGTGTGTCGTTTTTCAGGGGTTCACGCCGCACATCATCAGCACCATTTCTGAGTGGTCTCTGGCACTGTCCTTCGTCAGCTTCTTCCTCACCTACATACGAGACTTCAAGGTGAGGCACCTCACATCTGACGATACACACCTCCTGAACGCGTCTCACACGTGTGTGTGTGTGTGTGTGTGTGTCTCCGCAGAAGATCAATCTACGAGCCGAGGCGCAGCTTCAGAGCAACCATCTCTACGACTCGCATCATCACCGTCCCGTGTCTTCCCGCGGGCCGTCGGAGACGTCGCCGCTACTCGCCGGCAGCATCTGAGCGCTCGAGATCAAACTCCACACACACTTCATACTAACACTCAGCGTTTTACACCGTCTGAAATGAACTCTCTGCATATTCTGTTTGCTTCAGTGATTTTAATGCAGGTATTTTACACTCTTCTGCTGGAAACATGTTTTATAGTCTGTTCTGTACTTTTGATATCACTGTAAAAAGGCCTAATTGCCTCATTAAAACTGAGTTTGGAGCAAAAACATTACTGGATATATTTCACACTCCTCTAAAACAAAATCCATACATTTGATTCTGTAATATGTAATATTTTTTATTAATATAAATAATAGTGCTGTGCAACAATTAATCGCATCCAAAATAAAAGTTTGTGTTTACATAGTATGTGTGTGTCCTGTGTATAATTATTTTGTATATTATATAAATACACAAACATGCATAAATGTGTTTTTATATACAAAATATTTATATATAATATAAATTATATATATATATACACAGTATATACATGCAAATATTTCTTAAATATATACATGCATATGTATGGAAGCTTGTTTCCGCCACAGAATAAAACAGTTTAAAAGATAATTGCGACTTTTTATCTCACAATTGCGAGTTTACATCTCAGAATTGCGAGATATAAAGTCAGAATTGCGAGATATAAAGTTGCAATTGCATGAAGTAAAGTCGCAATTGCGACTTTATTTCACGCAATTGCGACTTTACTTCATGCAATTGCAACTTTATATCTAACAATTCTGAAATAAAGTCAGAATTGTGAGATATAGTCGCAATTGCGTGAAATAAAGTCGCAATTGCGTGAAATAAAGTCAGAATTGCGAGAAATAAAGTCAGAATTGCGAGATATAAAGTCGTAATTGCGTGAAATAGTCGCAATTGCGCCTTATAAAGTCAGAATTCTGACTTTTTTTCCTCGCAATTGCGACTTTATATCACGTAATTCTGAGATAAAAAGTCAGAATTGTGAGATTAAAAAGTCGGTTACCTTTTTTATATTTCACTCTGTGGCGGAAACAAGCTTCCATACATATGTGTGTATTTATATATACAAAATAATGATACACAGTACACACACATATATTATGTAAACACAAACATATTTTGGATGCGATTAATCGTTGCACAGCACTAATAAATAACAACTAATGAGAATCATCATTGACAATATTAAAAAAGACTAAAGTAAAACAGCCAGACGTGCGAATTAGAATGTGTTTAATTGTCCTGAAAATAATGTATTTGTATAACAGTATAACTTTTAATGAGGTGAAATATGAGACTCACTCACACTGAAACCGCATCTGTATCGACTCACTTTTATTACAGTAAAACAAAACACAAATAAACAGCATTAAATATTCACCAGCGATTGTCTGATTGTTGAGTAAAAGTCTCTGGGGAAGTGAAGCGTTTACACGACGACACCGCGAACCCAGCGGCCCTTCATCCTCTCCTTCTTCTTCGTCTCGCGGTGCTCGGACACCTTCCGCTGAAAGAACCCTGAGAGAGAAGCACAACACACACGATAAAGCTTCTTCTGTTCTCCTCAAAGGTTAAACGCTTCTTCTTTTGGCCTCTCTGGTTTTTATCAAAAGAATAACCTTTTCTGGAACTAAACAGAACCCGTGTTAACCCTCCGAACCACTACAAAAGGTCATTATTATGGTGTGTATTATGTATTATGGATGATTATTATGTATTATGGTATTACATTCACGGTGTGATGTTACATCCAGAGATCCAAGGGTCAAATACTTCTGAGCTTTTCCCATTATTATTTATAGGGATGCATGATATTATATTCATTTTTAATGTTATAAATCATTATCGTCCCGATCAGAACATTCGGCCGATGTATTAAAGCTGATAAATACTGTATTTCCTTCAGCTGAGACTCTTCAGATGCGACTGTTCAACATGATGGTTTTAAAATGCTTGAAATATGATTGAAATCACTTAATAATACAGTAAAGTTGAACATGAGCAGCGCAAGTCTGTCATATCGGCTACATAAAATCATAATGAGAAGAGAACATCATTATAATGGTGTGTTTGGGTCATGGATTTTAACGATGAGACTTTTGTTTTTGTAATCAGGCTCTCAAAAATGATATAAATTGTATAAATATATTTAGATTTATCGTCCGATATATCGGCTTTTAAATATAAAGAATTATCGGTATCGGCCAAAATATTCATATCGGTGTATCTCTAATTCTTTACGTCTGTCCTGTTTAGGTTTGATTGTGAATTGTATATATTTGGTTTCCAGAACATTCTGGGAACATTAGTGTTTGGTTATAAAAATAAGACCTAAAAGGAGCGTTCAACGAATGTTATGATGTTTATGCGAAATCGAAATTTCACGTCAGGGTAGTTTTGTCTGAATTTCTGGCAGTAAATATTGACATTGTCAAGGGCCTCAGTGTAACTGTTGTTGGGTGTTATGGACCTCCATCTGCCCAAATTATGCGTTACAGTCTCTGATACAACCTTTAAGTAGATTATAGTGAAATTATTGTAGCTGGCGATCTAAACTGGGATTGGCTTAAGCCAGGATCTGATGATTTTAAATCTTTTTGTGATTCTGTCACTCTTACGCAGTTGATCAATTCTCCCACACATCCAAATCTTAAATGCCCGGAGAAGTCTACTTTAAACGGACAGTATGGAATTTTTCGCCACTAGGGGTCGCTAACCTAACCTTGCTAAGAGACAGCTATCAGCTCCACACGCGACGCGAGTCCCGCGGATATAAAAGGAATATGGACATTTCATTCTACCGAACTACACGCAGAATTACTACTCACAGGTCAGTTTATTAGACAAATTAGTGAGGTATTATTAGATTATTAGAAACTTGTGAGGTAACGCAGCGCTGCTTCACACTAAACTGCATTAAAATGTGTTGAAATGTATGTGTTAGTCTGTCTGTATGAGACTAGCAGTAAACTAGATCAACATTAGAATAACATACAGATCATATTCTGACATTTTATCATTGTTGAACTATATAACATTGATTAGTTTTATGTAAATGTGCTCACCTGTTTAATAAAGTACATGTAGGAGCGGTCGAAGTCTCGGACGTGGAGCTCTTGTTTATATACTGTCTATGGGAGCTCTCGGCATCTCGAAAACACCGCGCTGATATTGATTCTCGTTTTAGTTCTCCTTTTTTACCCAAAGTCTGCTTGCCATGGTCCATAATGTTTGAACAAAACAACAGCAGCGTGCAGATAGACATTGCGAACTACACAGTTGTCCTCGTCTGTCGCTTTGGTTACTATCAGACGGCTCTGGTTGCCATGGCAATACGAGCGGAAACCAGGGAGAACGCGGATATGACGCCATTGGCGGCGACAAAACGGAAATAAAGAAACGTGCCGTGTCTTCGAATTAAATAACAAATTTCTCCTGGTTTGAAAGTTGTTGGAAACAGTCGGGATAATGCAAGTACACAACTAAAAAAAATATATAACATAGATATAGTGATTTTTGCTATTTTTAAAGCAAAAAAGTTACATATTGTGCCTTTAATTGATTTGATTCTGACTAATGTTCCTCATAAATTCTCATCTGTTGGTGTTTTTTGCAATGACACAAGTGACCATTGTGTTGTGGCTGCCATCAGGAACACTAAGGTCCCTAAATCAAAATCACGTGTGGTTTGTAAGAGGAATCTTAAACATTTTAATGAACAGGGGTTTTATCATGATTTGTTTCATTTCAGTTGGAGTAGAATAGAGCTTATCCCTGATGTGGAGACAGCTTGGACATTTTTTAATGAGGGTTTTACACAAATCATAAATACACGCGCCCCACACAGGAGATGTAGAGTAAAGGGGCGTGATAACCCTTGGTTTTCCACAGAGTTAGCAGAAGTTATTCATAAACGTAACTTGGCTTGGGCAAAAGCAAGGAAAACAGGTTCTACATCTGACTGGCTTGCATTTCGACAGCTAAGAAATAAATGCACCTCTTTTATTAAGACAGCCAAATCTGAATATTACTTGTCTATCACCACTAAAAATGTAAATGATCCCAGAAGATTTTGGAAAACCATAAAATCCCTTTCTGTAAGCAAGTAGTGCCCACCTTTGTTATGAAGGATTGAGTTGCGGTTCATGACAAAATGGAGATCTTGAATAGTTTTAATGAGCATTTCATATCTTCAGGTTCTCTGTTTGATTGCGTTTGTGAATCCCTGTACTGACACGCTGGTACATGTTGATCAGTCTTTTAAATTCGTACCATTTTCGGTGCAGGAAGTTCAACAAGCCTTGGATTGTAGAAAAACCTCAGGACCCTGACCTTATTGATCCTTATTTCTTGAAATAGGCAGCTGATTTTGTAGCTGTGCCTCTTACGTTTCTTTTTAACCTTACAGTGGAAAATGAGGAAATTCCAAGGATATGGAAATCAGCTTTTGTTCTTCCTTTATTCAAAGGGGGTGACCCAGCTATTTTAAATAATTACAGGCCAATATCTAATTTATCAGTACTAGCAAAAATTCTTGAAGGTCTTGTGAGTAATCAATTAAAGGAGTTTTCATACTCAAATAACGTTTTATCTAGGCTTCAGAAAAAGACGAAGGTGGTAAATGACGTTTTGGTTGCACTTGACAAGAAGCAACATTCGGCATTACTCTTTATCGACCTGTCCAAAGCTTTTGATCAGGAAGTTTTGAAACTTATAAACTCAAGACTTTCAGACTTTCTCAAATGACCTTAGTGATCGGCCTCAGTGTATTAGATGTGATGGTCTATGTTCCAGTGCTGTAGGGGTCACTGAGGGTGTACCACAGGGCTCTGTATTAGGTCCACTTTTATTCACTATTTATATAAACAATATGGGTCAAAATGTGTTAAATGCTAATATGCTGATGATACCGTCATATATTGCAGTGCGTCAACTCTTGTACAAGCAATTGAATATTTGCAAAATGCGTTTATTGAAGTCCAAAACACCGCAAAAGTCTGGAAGTAAAAAATGAACCTGGACTATTCTCTTCTAGAAACACACTTCGTTGCATTATTGTCCTGTTATCTCTGTAAAGCTGCTTTGAAACACTCTGTGTTGTAAAAAGAGCTATATAAATAAATGTGACTTGACTTGTAACGCTTTCACCAAGACTTCATTAAATCCCTATGGGAGAAACCAATGGGAAAAATAGTTCTGGAACCAGCGCAAACCAAATCTCAGAATACACCATTCCAATGGAATAAAAGCACTGGGAATGATTACGCATTATGGTTTGGAAGTAAAAGGATTGATTTTGCTGACATCCCAGGGTTAATAAAAGAGGAAAGAACCCAAAAACTGAGATCCGCTTGGTTGAGTATATAAACATATATATTCAAACGCGCATATCTATAGACTAAACACGTAATACGTCAGCGTTTTCACAGATTCACTTGAGGATCCTCTTATTTCCAGAGTGACTAGAGTTCTGGAAGCATTAGTTCTTACCGTTGGGGTTGGGCTGCTTTTCCTCGTCCTGTATGAAGAGGTCGAACATCTGCGTCTGGATGAAGAGTTTGATGAAGCTCAGGTGCGAGCGATGATCCACGGCCTTCAGGAAGCTCTTCTTCTGGAACTGCCGGCTCTTGACGTGTTCAGAGAAATGGCCCACGGTCTTGATGAAGACGGTCATGAAGGTCTCGGACACCAGCCGGTTCAGCTCGTCTGTGGCTGCCGGAACACACAACAACAGGAAGTGAGCGGGAGTCGAACAGGAAGTGGGCGTGATTACCGTAGGGCTGAACTCACTGGCGTGGCATGTGCGCGCGGACAGTCTCGTCAGAAGCTCCGTCCTCAGTTTAGCGGGCAGGAGCGACTCCTCGTCGCCAATCTGAAAACACACAGTCGTTACTGTTTCTAGGGCGTTGCCATGCGGTCGCTAGGGTGCTCTGGCTTGTTAGTGTACTTCTATCATGGTTGCTAGGGTGTTGCTATACAGTGTGTTCTACAGTTATTAGAGTGTCTTTAACACGTTGCTATGTTGTTCTGGCTTGTTGCCATGGTGTGGCCATTAAGTTGTTGTGAGTGGTTGTAAGCGTACTGCTATCATGGTTGCTAGGGCGTTGCTATACAGCGGATAATGTGTTATACAATTCCTAGAGTTTTTTCAACACGTTGCTATGTGGTTGCTAGGCTGTTCTGGTTGGTTACCAGGATGTGGGTATTAAGTCATTTTGAGTGGTTGTTATTGTACTGATATCATGGTTGCTAGAGCGTTGCTATACTGTGTTCTACAGTTGCTAGAGTGTTTTGAACACGTTGCTATGTGGTTGCTAGGCTGGTGAGGCTTGTTACCATTAAGTTGTGAAAGGTTGTAAGCGCACTGCTATCATGGTTCTACTATTATGGTTGCTAGGGTCTTGCTATTGATACTTTGCACGTGACGTCAGTTGTACTGGCTGGCGGGCAAGAACGTCATTCTCTAGCAACGAAAACCAGTAAACTAATCAAGGATCTTGCCAGGACGTTGCCAGTTTTAATACACAAAAGTTGGTGTTTTCAGGTGTACACGACATGTCAGATAGTTGTTGTGCGATTGGATGCACTAACCGCGTTTGTTGCCCGCCAGATATCACGTGACTGCAAAGTATCAATTCAGTTGATAATGTGTTCTACAGTTGCTAGAGTGTCTTTAAACACATTGCTATGTGGTTGCTAGGGTGTTCTGGGTGGTTTTCAAACCATTGCTATACAGTTGCTTATATGTTCAGAATGTTTTAATGCAGTGCTATGCGGTTGCTATGGTGTTCTGGGTTGTGTGTATGTTATTGGTGGATGGTTGCTAAGTTGTTTTGATTAGTTTTTAGCACGATGCCGTTCGGTTGCTATGGTGTTCTGGGTGGTTGCTAAGTAGCTGCTTTTTAGTGTTTTTAGAAAGGAGGGGTTTATTTTGCAATGTGTTTGCTAGGTTGTTTTGGGTAACTGGAACAACAAACACAGTGTCTCAGCAGACAGTAATGAGACTCATGTGAAACTTAATGAGAATAAATGAAATCAGAGAGACTGTGTGTGTATGTGTGAGTGAGTGAGAGAGAGTGTGTGTGTGTGAGAGAGTGTGTGAGTGACTCACTCTTGTGATGAATCTAGTTTCTGCTCCAGCCGACAGATCAACAATCATCAACTGAGAAACACAAGCCGAGAACATGATAAGCGATTTGTGTTCCATAAATACACACTCATGAATAACAGTAATCAGAGAGTGACTGACGTCGCTGTGGTCCGTCAGCAGATCCAGCATGTTCTTCTGGACGCCCAGCAGGAACGGCGTCGGCGCCGCACACACGTCGATCAGAACCGTGGGAACGATCGAGATGAAGGTGTGCTGCCACACGAACGGATACAGGAGAGCAGCTACAGCGTGAAGAATCTGCGAGAGAGTGCTGAACACACAAACACACACACACACACACACACACTCATTAACACACACGCACTCCCTCAAGTCATCCTAGGCATTCTTCTTTCTGACGAATACAATCAGAGTTACATAAAAAAATGTCCTGGCTCTTCCAAGCTTTATAATAGCAGTGAATGGCTGTTTCTGTTTTGAAGTCCATAAAAGTGCATCTGCCCATGATAAAAGTGCATCTGTCCATCATAAAAGTGCATCTGTCCATCATAAAAGTGCATCTGTCCATCATAAAAGTGCATCTGTCCATCATAAAAGTGCATCTGTCCATCATAAAAGTGCATCTGTCCATCATAAAAGTGCATCTATCCATGATAAAAGTGCATCTATCCATGATAAAAGTGCATCTGTCCATCATAAAAGTGCATCTGTCCATCATAAAAGTGCATCTGTCCATCATAAAAGTGCATCTCTCCATCATAAAAGTGCATCTATCCATGATAAAAGTGCATCTATCCATGATAAAAGTGCATCTATCCATGATAAAAGTGCATCTGTCCATCATAAAAGTGCATCTGTCCATCATAAAAGTGCATCTATCCATGATAAAAGTGCATCTCTCCATCATAAAAGTGCATCTGTCCATCATAAAAGTGCATCTATCCATGATAAAAGTGCATCTATCCATGATAAAAGTGCATCTATCCATCATAAAAGTGCATCTGTCCATCATAAAAGTGCATCTGTCCATCATAAAAGTGCATCTATCCATGATAAAAGTGCATCTATCCATCATAAAAGTGCATCTGTCCATCATAAAAGTGCATCTGTCCATCATAAAAGTGCATCTATCCATGATATAAGTGCATCTGTCCATCATAAAAGTGCATCTGTCCATGATAAAAGTGCATCTATCATCATAAAAGTGCATCTATCCATCATAAAAGTGCATCTGTCCATCATAAAAGTGCATCTGTCCATCATAAAAGTGCATCTGTCCATGATAAAAGTGCATCTGTTCATCATAAAAGTGCATCTGTCCATGATAAAAGTGCATCTATCCATCATAAAAGTGCATCTATCCATGATAAAAGTGCATCTCTCCATCATAAAAGTGCATCTGTCCATCATAAAAGTGCATCTATCCATGATAAAAGTGCATCTATCCATGATAAAAGTGCATCTATCCATGATAAAAGTGCATCTATCCATCATAAAAGTGCATCTGTCCATCATAAAAGTGCATCTGTCCATCATAAAAGTGCATCTATCCATGATAAAAGTGCATCTATCCATCATAAAAGTGCATCTGTCCATCATAAAAGTGCATCTGTCCATCATAAAAGTGCATCTATCCATGATATAAGTGCATCTGTCCATCATAAAAGTGCATCTGTCCATGATAAAAGTGCATCTATCATCATAAAAGTGCATCTATCCATCATAAAAGTGCATCTGTCCATCATAAAAGTGCATCTGTCCATCATAAAAGTGCATCTGTCCATGATAAAAGTGCATCTATCCATCATAAAAGTGCATCTATCCATCATAAAAGTGCATCTGTCCATCATAAAAGTGCATCTGTCCATCATAAAAGTGCATCTATCCATGATAAAAGTGCATCTGTCCATCATAAAAGTGCATCTGTCCATCATAAAAGTGCATCTGTCCATCATAAAAGTGCATCTGTCCATGATAAAAGTGCATCTATCCATCATAAAAGTGCATCTATCCATCATAAAAGTGCATCTGTCCATCATAAAAGTGCATCTGTCCATCATAAAAGTGCATCTATCCATCATAAAAGTGCATCTGTCCATCATAAAAGTGCATCTATCCATCATAAAAGTGCATCTATCCATCATAAAAGTGCATCTGTTCATCATAAAAGTGCATCTGTCCATGATAAAAGTGCATCTATCCATCATAAAAGTGCATCTATCCATCATAAAAGTGCATCTGTTCATCATAAAAGTGCATCTGTCCATGATAAAAGTGCATCTATCCATCATAAAAGTGCATCTATCCATCATAAAAGTGCATCTGTCCATCATAAAAGTGCATCTATCCATGATAAAAGTGCATCTATCCATCATAAAAGTGCATCTATCCATCATAAAAGTGCATCCGTCCATGATAAAAGTGCATCTATCCATCATAAAAGTGCATCTATCCATCATAAAAGTGCATCTGTCCATCATAAAAGTGCATCTGTCCATCATAAAAGTGCTAGGATGACTTGAGGGTGAGTAAATCATGGGCTAATTCTTATTTTAAAGTGAACTACTCCTTTAATACACACACTCATTTACACACACTCATTAACACACACTCACATTAACACGCTAACACACACTCATTATCACACACACACACAAAAATACTTCCGGAACCAATGCCACAGTAAAAGTAGGCGGGCACTAATGCGCTCTGTAAAGCAATGCAGCTGATTGGCTGTCAGTCACCTGAGCTCCTCCGAGAGGAAGATGATGCGTCGCTCCATCACCGCTGCGCTGAACACCATCAGCAGCTCCTCATCCGTCAGGAAGCGGAAGAGCGACCGGAAGTCCACGTGTTCCAGCCAGGAGTCGGCGGGCCGTGTCAGACTGATGACCTGAGATCAGAGCTAGCGTTATCTACACCACAGCAGTGTGTGTGTGTGTGTCTGTGTGTGTGTGTGTGTGTGTGTGTGTGTGTGGCGATGATGCGCACCTCTGTTCCCGCCTCCGGGATGAAGCTGCTGATCCGGACGGTGTGTCCCGGCGCTGGCAGCGGCGCCTCCCGCAGGCTCTGCATGAACGGGTAGATCATGGCTTTGGAGATCAGCCTCCGCTTCTCCACCTCGTCGAAGATCTGCTCACACACACTGATCTGTTTACAGGAGCTTCTCAATAGGGGCTTTCGCACCGGAGGAACCTTCTCATAGTTCCTAGAACTGTTGGCGGAAGTTCCCGGATGTCGGTGTGTTCGCACCGCAGGAACTAGGAACGATTTTAGTTCTAGGAACTCCTTTTGGAGGAACTAATTTACTCCTCCTTCAGAGTCGGTCTAAACCAGCACTATAGGAACTACAGTGACGTTAGTGTTCGCTGATTAACCGAACGCACGCGAAACACCAGCACCCGCCATTTTAGCACACAGATTATAGCCTATATTTACTCCAGAAACTAACTCTACGAACATGTTAAACAGTGATAGATGAAGCTCTTAACCTTTCGCTGAGGAGAAAATCCAACGCAACTTTGAGGAGATCAAGAGAAACTATGTAATTATGAAATTACATGAAATTAGAAACTAGAAATTATGTATTTCTGCTCAGCAACACTGGACATCAAACACACGACATACACTAATAACTTTTCATTACTGTCTACTTTCTATGCATGAGAGTTCTATCTAATATCATATTAGACAGGACCGTTAGACAGAACTAATGAACAGGAGAATGTGAGCACTGTGAGCTCAGGCGTTCTCATCGCCGTCAAAATAAAAGTCACAACAACAAGCGCGTCTTGCGTCACTCAGAGTTCCCACTGGCGGTGCAAACGCAACCTGGAAAATAATAGGTTACTGTCGTAACCCCGGTTCTCTTTCATCATCACGTGTTTGAGATCCACCTATGGGAGAGACATGGACAGCTCCCAGATTTCCCAATACACTCACAGTGAGGTCCTGTAAGGCAAAGAAGGACAGTGACCCCAGGGAGGCGGTGCCTGTCCCATAATCATGAACCTGCAATCCTGACGCACACACATGTTCTTTTACTCCAATGGGTAATTGAAAAAGTAAGGGGGGGGGGGTCACAAGGAAGGGCTAAGAAGACCCCATCCCCAAAACAGAATTTGCTACCGAGTTTCTGGTGACATCCAGCCGGTAGTAACGCACAAAGGTATGAGGAGAAACCCAAATGGCAGCGGAGCAGATGTCCTGCAGTGACACTCCCCTAAACAGAGCCCAAGAGGCGGCTAAGCCCCTCGTGGAATGAGCTCTGATTGAGAGCTCTGCGCACTCCCTCTGATTCATATGCCAAAGCTATAGCATCCACAAGCCAATGTGAGAGGCGTTGCTTAGATATGGGACTCCCTCTGTGAGGGGGCGCCCATAAAATAAAGAGCTGGTCGCTCTTCCGGAAAGCACTGGTCCTGGCCATATGGTCCTGGTCCAAGGTGGAGGGTGAAAAGCTCACTGACACGTTTAGCTGACGCCAAGGCCAAGAGCAAAGCCGTCTTGAATGAGGGAAATACTTCCCAGAGGCTCAAAAGGATATTGAGACAGAGCCTCCAGCACCATGGGGAGGTCCCACTCAGGAACAGTTATCCTGACGACTGGCAGAGAGCGACCGGCACCCTTCATAAATCTGCGGATTAGAGGGTGCTGTCCGACTGTTGAGCCCTCAGAGCCCACATGACAGGCCGAAATCGCAGCCAGGTAGACCTTAATAGTGGAAAATGATCTGCCTTTTTCCATGAGGTCTTGAAGGAAACACAAAATATCAGGAACTGAGCACTGATATGATGTGAGACCACGCCCATCACATCCCCCTTCAAACATTTGCCACTTACAATTATATAAGGACCGTGTAGAAACGGCCCTGGCATTCTGTATAGTAGCAAACACACGCGGCGAAAGCCCCAGTGCGCTCAGGTTCGTCCTCTCACGGGCCAGGCCCAGAGAGTCACCCTGTCCGGGTGCGGGTGATAAATCTCCCCGTTCGCTTGGGACAATAGGTCCGTGCGGGGGGGGGGGAGGCACCACGGCTGGGCATATAACAGAGGGATTATCTCCGTAAGACATGGTGCTTTGGGCACCTGGGTGCTATCAGAATGAGAGACGGGCCCTGCTCTCTCCCCCTGGCCAGTGTGGGAATTATCAGGCACAGGGGAGGAAAAGCATACAGCAGCACTCCGGGCCACGGGCGGGACAGTGCATCTACCCCGAGGGGCGCGGCCACGTCCTTTAGCGAGAAGAACATACGACAATGGTAGTTTTCGCGCGAGGCCAAAGGGTCTACGGTTGCCTGTCCGAATCTCATCCATATCATACCCACTATCTGCGGGTGGAGGCGCCAATCTCCTGAGAGTGGGTTTCCCCTCGAGAGAAGGTCAGAGTGCCTGGAACATGAGTCGCGCGCAACGACAGGAAAACCCATCTGCTCCACACCAAAAGCTTGTGAGCTAGAGCGTGAAGTTTCGACGAGCGCACGCCGCAAGCCTGAGGAGCGACGGAAGGCGGGATAGCCTCCTCATCCTTCGAGAAGGCCTGCGTCATCTTCGTCCCCGGAGCCGGGCGGCTCGTTTGCTAATTTCGCTAAGAAGTCCTCAAGGAAAGCGGACTCGGAGCGGTCAGCCCAACTCAAAGCTGGCGCTGCCCGGGAGTCCCCAGGGTGCGCGATCTCGTCGCCGTTTCCCCCGTCAGAGTCCGACTGTGTGTTTGAGTGCAGACCACGCAGAAAGGGTGATAATCCCTGGCGCTGAGTGATATGTCCTCCTGCAGACGAATGTGAACGTCCGAACAAATCCACAAGCTGTGAGAAAGAAGTCTAGAGGTCACGAGAAGCGAATGTCAACTGGAGAACAGCAGCGCATTCAGGCGTTATATGCTCTCAGGTAAGGGGGCGGGGCCTAACCTGGCATTGGCCGCGCGCTTCTGTCTGTCTTGCCAGACTTGGTGCAACTGGATGCTTCTGCAGAGGTCAGGTGCGGATGGCCTTCCCATAGGTGGATCTCGAGCTCGAGATGATGAAAGAGAACGTTCCTGAGGGAACCATCAGTTCTCGGGAACCACCCTGAGTGATTCTAGTTCCTAGAACTACCCGGTGTGAAAGCCCCTAATGTGTTTCTGTGTGTGTTTGTGTGTGTGTGTGTGTGTGTGTGTGTCTTCACCTTCGAGAAGAGTCCGAAACACGCCACTTGGCTGATGATGCAGTACGCTTCGGGAACACGAGCGCCGCTGCCGCCCGGCTGACGGGACACACACACACAGTCCTCAGTCATTCACACACAAGATGGATATTCATGATAGAGATATGAAACGCTGATTACCAGGAGCCTCCTGCAGTATCCGTTCCTCCGGCTGCCGTCCACTTCCGTCAGGACGAAAGAGAATGTCTCGCTGCGGAGAAGCAGACACAACCGGCATCAGAGACGCAACACAAGCTACTGACGTCCAGGCGGGAAGAGGAGGATTCGGGAAAACACTGTCAGAGTGCAAGAGAGTCACTCAGGGAGTCACTCAGAGAGTCATTCAGAGATTCACTCAGAGAGTCATTCAGAGAGTCATTCAGGGTCACTCAGAGAGTCATTCAGGGTCACTCAGAGAGTCATTCAGAGATTCACTCAGAGAGTCATTCAGGGTCACTCAGAGAGTCACTCAGAGAGTCATTCAGAGATTCATTCAGGGTCACTCAGAGAGTCACTCAGGGAGTCACTCAGAGAGTCATTCAGAGATTCACTCAGAGAGTCATTCAGGGTCACTCAGAGATTCACTCAGGGAGTCACTCAGAGAGTCATTCAGAGATTCACTCAGAGAGTCATTGAGAGAGTCATTCAGGGTCACTCAGAGAGTCATTCAGGGTCACTCAGAGAGTCATTCAGAGATTCACTCAGAGAGTCATTCAGAGAGTCATTCAGGGTCACTCAGAGAGTCACTCAGAGAGTCATTCAGGGTCACTCAGAGAGTCACTCAGGGAGTCACTCAGAGAGTCATTCAGAGATTCACTCAGAGAGTCATTCAGGGTCACTCAGAGAGTCACTCAGGGAGTCACTCAGAGAGTCATTCAGAGATTCACTCAGAGAGTCATTCAGAGAGTCATTCAGGGTCACTCAGAGAGTCACTCAGGGAGTCACTCAGAGACTCATTCAGAGATTCACTCAGAGAGTCATTCAGAGAGTCATTCAGGGTCACTCAGAGAGTCATTCAGGGTCACTCAGAGAGTCACTCAGAGAGTCATTCAGAGAGTCAATCAGAGATTCACTCAGAGAGTCATTCAGAGATTCACTCAGAGAATCATTCAGAGAGTCACTCAGAGAGTCATTCAAGATTCACTCAGAGAGTCATTTAGAGAGTCATTTGATTATTGATGGATAATTTGATTGAGATTGGTTCAGGATTCAAAGATTCATTTTCTCTGAATGAGATTAATCTCATTCTGAGAATGGTTTAAAGATTTGGTCAAAGACCTATTCAGAGGGTCATTTAGGGAATAATTTAAGGAAACATTCAGAGATTGATGATTGATTCAGAGAGATTCATTCACAAAATCCTTTGGAGAATGATTCAGCAAATGATTCAGACAGACAGTGATTCAAAGAGTCATTAAAGTAATCATTTGGAGAATCATTCAGAGATTGATTAAAATATTTAGTCAGAGAGTGATTCAGAGATTGATTGAATGATTCAAAGAGTCATGCAGAAAAATAATTTGAAGAATCATCGGGAGATTGATTCAGCGAATGATTTAGTCAGAGATTTATATTGATTTATAGTCAAGTGATTCATGATTCTTCACCTAAACACACGACCGTTTGGAAAAATCAACTAGAATCGGATGTGAGGGTGTTTTGTGTGTTTGGAGTGTTTACAGCATGTTGCTATGGTGTACTGGCTGGTTGCCAGGCATAATCAGTGGTGTTTGATCAAACACAAAATGAGCATAAAACACACACACACACATACACACATCCTGTGACGTTTGTGTGTTTTCCATCAGCATCAGTGTGCAGAAGTGTGAAGATGCACATGTGGTTAGGGTAAGGTAGAGACGAGGTGAAAGTGTGAAACAGGATGTGTGTGTGTGTGTGTGTGTGTGTGTGTGTGTGTACCTGCTGTACTCGGTCAGAGGCGCCCAGTTGATTCCCTCAGGAAAGCAGAAGAGATGAGCGGCCTTCATGCACTTCTCCTCTTCCTCTCGCTGCAGTCGCCCCATCGCCTCACGCTACACACACACACACACACACAGGTCAGTATATATAAATGTATTAAATAAGTCGTAAATAAGCACAAGTCTGACCTTGGGGAACTGGTATGTGATGTGAGGCTCGTAACCCTCCTCGCTCCTCCTCTTCCTCAGACTGACCACCAGCAGGTACTCGAAGAACAGCTGACCCGTGTGGCTGCGGTCCGGTGCTGGGGGGGGCGCCGGGGCCGGGGGGGTGCAGGGGTCAGAGGCGCTCCGCTCTACACACACACACACACACACACACAAGACCTTTAACAGCAGAACCACGGTGGTGCGACGCTCACAAACACTCATTGTGCTGCCAAACCTCACAGGAAACGCATCACTCAACCAGATCCACTTCAACAAACTCATTATAATTTACATTTCTGGAGGAACTATCCCTTTAAATTCACTGAAAATGATCATTTGAGCCTGACGAATCTTGACATTATCATCTTGGAATATGGCCATGATGTTCATTCCTTCATGGGTGTTTGAGAAATGAAGAGCTACACACTCACTCCATCAGTCAGGGTTACAAGAAACATCATAATCACTGCGATAATGAACCAATCACAGGCTCTTAAAGTCCCCCTGTAGTCGATCATTTTATCCCTTAAAACTCATCTTTGATCGCCAAAATTATATATTTAAACGTTTTTTACTTAAAAATAAATAAATCATGTCTTAAAATATCTTGAATGTAACTCGACACCCTTGCCTCATTTAGTATGCGTGGTTCTATGAATATGCAAATGAGCCCCGCCTCCACTCACTCACTCAGCTCAGAGATCCACTGGTTGACGATCACACGTTGATCTGATTGGTTACAAGGTAGTTTGTGACGTCAGAAACACCAGCGATTTCAAAGCGTGTCTTTGAGACTGTCTTTGGTTCACTGCAGTTTTAAGGAGAAAATACTCAGCAATGGAGTCGACTTATGAATTTACACATGGTTTGTCTTAAAGCAGATTAAAAACACCACATAGACACATAAACAACATTAAACGCTGGATTTAACACAGGGGGACTTCGAGTGTTTGCCTGTTTATCAGTGACGAGTGTGTGAGACTCACTGGATCTGTGAAGTTTCTCCTGAAGCGTCGAGAACATGGAGCTTATCTTCTTCATGGCTCCGACATCCATGTCTGATAGACACACACACACACACACACACACACACACTGTTATTGCCCAATGGTATGCAGATCTTTATCTCTTTATTCCACATGTTGGGGAAATTCTCAGGAAATTAGGACTGAATCATTTACCGCTTTCATTTTCTTCTTTACTGTAAAGATACAAGAGGCCAAACAAACAGAACAAGGGTGAGTGAGTGAGTGTGTGTGTGTGTGTGTGTGTGTGTGTGTGTGTTAAAGAGAAACAATATTCTCAAGGAAAACTCAAGAAATTTCCCGCTTTCATTTTCTTCTTTACTGTAAAGGTACAAGAGGCCAAACAAACAGAACAAGGGTGAGTGAGTGTGTGTGTGTGTGTGTGTGTGTGTGTGTGTGTGTGCATGTGTGTGTGTGTGTGTGAGAGAGAGAGTGATAATGAGAAACAAGACACACACAGTCTTCAAGTCTCACTTCTACAACAGAAGACAGTTCACACACTTCAGCTCGGAAACTTCCTACAAACATGGACTGAAACCAGTGTCTCAGAGACCAGTGTTTAGTCTTCACTACACTTACTACACACACTTACTACACACACTTACTACACACACTTACTACACACACTTACTACACACACTTACTACACACACTTACTACACACACACTTACTAACTACACACACTTACTACACACACTTACTACACACACACTTACTACACACAAACTTACTACACACACTTACTAACTACACACACTTACTAACTACACACACTACACACACATTTACTAAACACACTTACTACACACACTTACTACACACACTTACTACACACACTTACTACACACACTTACTACACACACTTACTACACACATTTACTAAACACACTTACTACACACATTTACTAAACACACTTACTACACACACTTACTACACACACTTACTACACACATTTACTAAACACACTTACTACACACACTTACTACACACACTTACTACACACACTTACTACACACACTTACTACACACACTTACTACACACATTTACTAAACACACTTACTACACACACTTACTACACACATTTACTAAACACACTTACTACACACACTTACTACACACACTTACTACACACACTTACTACACACACTTACTACACAGTGGAAAAACATAAAAATGGCAGAGTTTTCTGAGGTTGAGGCGGTAGAAAACATCATAAGCTCAGTTTTAAAACCTCAACACCTCTGAAAAATACCAAAATGTGTTTATCATGTTTAATGTGTGTTATATGTGTGTGTTTATCATGTTTAATGTGTGTTGTGTGTGTGTGTGTTTCTACTCACTGTCGGACGGAGTGTGTATTTTAGCGGTCCTCCACTTCTCTCTGTCCATCTCTGATGCTGCTGAATCTCTGACTCTGACTCTGACAAACACACACAGAGAGAGAGTGAGAGAGAGAGACAGCCTGTCAGAGGCAATCAAACACGTGTTCAGAGGAGGGGCGGGGTCTCTGCGCTTAGCCACACCCACATCCAAACGCGCCGTGCTTATGATTATATAAACATGAGCTCGTGTGTAGGCTTCATTTAATCAACTGAATTAAATACCGGTAATTGATTGTGAAATATAATTATATAAAATAATATCGAGAGAATAGAGACGAGATGGAATATGTATTAACAAGCTATGTCTATAGCATAGACTGTAAAAAACAAAAATGTCTATAGTCAGTGATTGTGATTTGACAATCAATTCCCAAACAACCCCCTAGCAACCACCCACAATACCCTAGCAACAGCATGGTAACTATTGCAAAACCTTTTTTTATATTATGTAGAAATGTAAATGTGTAGACATGTACAAGTCTAGTTCGTTAATTTCATTTCCTTGGTTGTATTTTATTTTAGCAAATAAAAATATATTTTCATGTGATCATTTGAAATACAAAAACGTGATTTATGTGTTTAATTGGCTCCATCCACGTACCTTTCACAAAATCTCATTCAGTTAGCTGAATTTAGACCGCTGGTTTGTTTAGATCGATGAACATATTTTTCACTGTCATCATATAATTATGCCGTATATTATGTGTGTTTTATTGTGTCCAAGTCCACTAGAGGTCGCGAGATTTGACCCACATTCACATTCACATTCGTATAGTTTGACCTAATTCACACTAAACACACGCTGTGTTTCACACGATGTCGATTCACTCCTGCAAAACATTTCAATATCACTGTTTAAAAAACTAGGTATTTAATGTTTGATTAATTTCCCATTTTAAATATGGAGAACGCCGGTTGCTTTACATTAGAGTTACAGTCGTCACGTCCAATCACATGCTGAGGAATGTGAGATTGAACGGAGATGACCAATCAAAAGCTCGAATTCAGTAACATATGGATTTGACCGTCCAATAGGAAGTGAGGAGGGCGGGATCAGGTCAGAGAAGCGGTGTTTTATGTTCTGGCTCTGCGGATGCGCATATTTACACGTTATGATCCACTATTAAATATTAATTAGTTGTTATTAATCATATTCAAACATACGCTTTGTGTTTCTAACGTTTAATTGGTTGAAGTGTCTTAATGAATGTTGTCTGAGGCGACCTGAAGGTGGGTGACATAGTTTTGATCATAAAAAAGAAATCGTTAAAACATTAAATGTCAAACATTATTATTTAAATATTGATCTATGTAAAAATGTTCTAGTAATACAGTGCATATTAATCTAAACGTGTGTATTAAGTTATAGCTGTGTTCATGTTTTGGTCTCGGTCACGTGGTGAAATGCCAGCGCTAGGTGCTGTTTCATAAAGGATCATAACCTAAATATATACTATTAATTATAAACGTTAGATATAAAGATTTGTCTTAATTAATGCACTGTAGTTGCACATGTACCATAGTCATGTTTTGGACATTTGCCAACAATGTTTTGGACTACACCATAGTAATAATACCATGTGTTTTGTAAATTACCATAGTAATGCAATGTTTTGGGCCTTATCATGTTGGTAATGCCATGATTTTTAACATTTACCATGGTAATACCATGTGTTTTGACCCTATTGTGATTGTAATTCCATGTTTTTTGACACTTGCCATGGTAATACCCTGTTTTCATCCATTATGTTGGGAGTGTCATGTTTGTTTTTTACATTTACCACGGTGATTCCCTGTTTTCGACCTCATCATGATTGTAATGCCATGTTTTTTTTAATTTACCATGGTAATAATACCATGTTTTGAACCTTATTGATGGTGGAAACAGCATGTTTTTTTACATTTACCATGGTAATACACTGTTTTTGATCTCATCATGATGGAAATGCCATGTTTTTTTACATTTACCATGGTAATACTATGTTTTGGATGTTATGATGCAACGCCATGTTTTTTGACATTTACCACAGTAATACCCTGTTTTCATCCATTATGATGGGTGTGCCATGTTTGTTTTTTACATTTACCACGGTGATTCCCTGTTTTCGACCTCATCATGATTGTAATGCTATGTTTTCTCATGATGATTGTAATGCCATGTTTTTTTTTATTTACCATGGTAATAATACCATGTTTTGAACCTTATGATGGTGGAAACAGCATGTTTTTTTACATTTACCATGGTAATACACTGTTTTTGACCTCATCATGATGGAAATGCCATATTTTTTACATTTACCATGGTAATACCATGTTTTGGGCCTTAGTATGATTGTTATTCCATGTTTTTTTACATTTATCATAGTAATAGCATGTTTTGGACCGTATTTTGAAGGTGATGCCATGTTTTTTGTCATTGGCCATGGTAATACCATATTTAGGGCCTTATTATGATCGTTATTCCATGTTTTTTTACATTTACCACAGTAATAGCATGTTTAAAGAGCTTGTTGGAATGCCTCTGTTTCAGACCCTCGTTCGTCATGAGCCACCGCACCATCCACCTGTTCCGCAAAGGCCTGCGTCTGCACGATAACCCCGGCCTGCAGGGGGCGCTAGCCTCGTCCGCTGCGCTGTTCCCCGTGTTTGTGCTGGACCGCGCGCTCCTCGAGGAGACGACGACCGTGGCCTCGACCCGCTGGCGCTTCATCCTGCAGAGCCTGGAGGATCTGGACGCGCGTCTGCGTGCGCTAGGCTCGCGGCTCTACGTCCTGCGCGGCTCGACGGCTACGGTCCTGCGCGACCTCGTGACCCGCTGGAGCGTCACGCAGATCAGCTACGACACCGAGGTGGAGCCGTATCACGCCCGCGTGGAGCGGGAGATTCAAGCGCTCGCGGAGGAACGCGGAATGCAAACGCACACGTGTGTGTCGCACACACTGTATGACGTCCAGAGGTGCGCGGCACGCCGATGGTTCATGAGCGTAGATCCACGTGATTAATGCGTTAAAGGGATAGTTCACCCAAAAATGAAAATTAGTCCATGATAAAAGTGCATCTGTCCATCATAAAAGTGCATCTGTCCATCATAAAAGTGCATCTATCCTTCATAAAAGTGGATTTTTGGGTGAACTTTCCCTTTAAAGCATGTTTCTGCTTCTCTCCAGGATCATTCAGGCTAACGGCAGCTCTCCTCCGCTCACATACAAGAAGTTCCTGCACGTTCTGTCAGTTTTGGGTGAGCCAGAGAAACCGTGCCGAGACGTCAGCGCTGAGGACTTTCTGTAAGGACCGACCGTCTGTGTGTGTGTGTGTGTGTGTGTGTGTGTGTGTGTGTGTGTGTTGTGTCTGACGCTCTCATCGAGCAGATGGTTCTTCAGTCTGCCAAGTGTGTGTGGGAATAAATCGCAGATGGAGACGGGAGA
The DNA here is from genome assembly GCA_022828995.1 of Vimba vimba. Classification (NCBI taxonomy): domain Eukaryota; kingdom Metazoa; phylum Chordata; class Actinopteri; order Cypriniformes; family Leuciscidae; genus Vimba; species Vimba vimba. The sequence goes on from CM040825.1 coordinate 44,321,531, forward strand.
ATCAGTTTTGGGCCTTATTGTGATTGTAGTTCCGTGTTTTTTTACATTTACCATGGTAATACCCTGTTGGTGATCGGTGTGATTGTGTGTTCAGGAGATGCCCGACCCCTGCGGATCCCGAGCTGGCGTACGGCGTCCCGTCTCTGGCCGATCTGGGGCTGGAGGTTCAGTCGGAGACACTGTGGCCCGGCGGAGAGACACACGCGCTCCAGAGACTGCACACACACTTCCAGAGTCAGGTGCGACTCCACACACACTTCCAGAGTCAGGTGCGACTCCACACACACTTCCAGAGTCAGGTGAGACTCCACACACACTTCCAGAGTCAGGTGAGACTCCACACACACTTCCAGAGTCAGTGCGACTCCACACACACTTCCAGAGTCAGGTGAGACTCCACACACACTTCCAGAGTCAGTGCGACTCCACACACACTTCCAGAGTCAGGTGCGACTCCACACACACTTCCAGAGTCAGTGCGACTCCACACACACTTCCAGAGTCAGTGCGACTCCACACACACTTCCAGAGTCAGGTGCGACTCCACACACACTTCCAGAGTCAGGTGAGACTCCACACACACTTCCAGAGTCAGGTGAGACTCCACACACACTTCCAGAGTCAGGTGAGACTCCACACACACTTCCAGAGTCAGGTGAGACTCCACACACACTTCCAGAGTCAGTGCGACTCCACACACACTTCCAGAGTCAGGTGAGACTCCACACACACTTCCAGAGTCAGTGCGACTCCACACACACTTCCAGAGTCAGGTGCGACTCCACACACACTTCCAGAGTCAGTGCGACTCCACACACACTTCCAGAGTCAGTGCGACTCCACACACACTTCCAGAGTCAGGTGCGACTCCACACACACTTCCAGAGTCAGGTGCGACTCCACACACACTTCCAGAGTCAGGTGAGACTCCACACACACTTCCAGAGTCAGGTGAGACTCCACACACACTTCCAGAGTCAGGTGAGACTCCACACACACTTCCAGAGTCAGGTGAGACTCCACACACACTTCCAGAGTCAGGTGAGACTCCACACACACTTCCAGAGTCAGGTGAGACTCCACACACACTTCCAGAGTCAGGTGAGACTCCACACACACTTCCAGAGTCAGGTGAGACTCCACACACACTTCCAGAGTCAGTGCGACTCCACACACACTTCCAGAGTCAGGTGAGACTCCACACACACTTCCAGAGTCAGGTGAGACTCCACACACACTTCTAGAGTCAGTGCGACTCCACACACACTTCCAGAGTCAGTGCGACTCCACACACACTTCCAGAGTCAGGTGAGACTCCACACACACTTCTAGAGTCAGTGCGACTCCACACACACTTCCAGAGTCAGTGCGACTCCACACACACTTCCAGAGTCAGGTGAGACTCCACACACACTTCTAGAGTCAGTGCGACTCCACACACACTTCCAGAGTCAGGTGAGACTCCACACACACTTCCAGAGTCAGGTGAGACTCCACACACACTTCCAGAGTCAGGTGAGACTCCACACACACTTCCAGAGTCAGGTGCGACTCCACACACACTTCCAGAGTCAGGTGAGACTCCACACACACTTCCAGAGTCAGGTGAGACTCCACACACACTTCCAGAGTCAGTGCGACTCCACACACACTTCCAGAGTCAGGTGAGACTCCACACACACTTCCAGAGTCAGGTGAGACTCCACACACACTTCTAGAGTCAGTGCGACTCCACACACACTTCCAGAGTCAGGTGAGACTCCACACACACTTCCAGAGTCAGGTGAGACTCCACACACACTTCCAGAGTCAGGTGCGACTCCACACACACTTCCAGAGTCAGTGCGACTCCACACACACTTCCAGAGTCAGGTGAGACTCCACACACACTTCCAGAGTCAGTGCGACTCCACACACACTTCCAGAGTCAGTGCGACTCCACACACACTTCTAGAGTCAGTGCGACTCCACACACACTTCCAGAGTCAGTGCGACTCCACACACACTTCTAGAGTCAGTGCGACTCCACACACACTTCTAGAGTCAGTGCGACTCCACACACACTTCCAGAGTCAGGTGCGACTCCACACACACTTCTAGAGTCAGGTGCGACTCCACACACACTTCCAGAGTCAGTGCGACTCCACACACACTTCCAGAGTCAGGTGCGACTCCACACACACTTCTAGAGTCAGTGCGACTCCACACACACTTCCAGAGTCAGTGCGACTCCACACACACTTCCAGAGTCAGTGCGACTCCACACACACTTCCAGAGTCAGGTGCGACTCCACACACACTTCTAGAGTCAGGTGCGACTCCACACACACTTCCAGAGTCAGTGCGACTCCACACACACTTCCAGAGTCAGGTGCGACTCCACACACACTTCTAGAGTCAGGTGAGACTCCACACACACTTCCAGAGTCAGGTGAGACTCCACACACACTTCCAGAGTCAGGTGAGACTCCACACACACTTCCAGAGTCAGTGCGACTCCACACACACTTCCAGAGTCAGGTGCGACTCCACACACACTTCCAGAGTCAGGTGAGACTCCACACACACTTCCAGAGTCAGTGCGACTCCACACACACTTCCAGAGTCAGTGCGACTCCACACACACTTCTAGAGTCAGTGCGACTCCACACACACTTCCAGAGTCAGTGCGACTCCACACACACTTCTAGAGTCAGTGCGACTCCACACACACTTCCAGAGTCAGTGCGACTCCACACACACTTCTAGAGTCAGTGCGACTCCACACACACTTCTAGAGTCAGTGCGACTCCACACACACTTCCAGAGTCAGTGCGACTCCACACACACTTCTAGAGTCAGTGCGACTCCACACACACTTCTAGAGTCAGTGCGACTCCACACACACTTCCAGAGTCAGGTGCGACTCCACACACACTTCTAGAGTCAGGTGAGACTCCACACACACTTCCAGAGTCAGGTGAGACTCCACACACACTTCCAGAGTCAGTGCGACTCCACACACACTTCCAGAGTCAGGTGAGACTCCACACACACTTCCAGAGTCAGGTGAGACTCCACACACACTTCCAGAGTCAGTGCGACTCCACACACACTTCTAGAGTCAGTGCGACTCCACACACACTTCCAGAGTCAGGTGAGACTCCACACACACTTCCAGAGTCAGTGCGACTCCACACACACTTCCAGAGTCAGGTGAGACTCCACACACACTTCTAGAGTCAGGTGAGACTCCACACACACTTCCAGAGTCAGGTGAGACTCCACACACACTTCCAGAGTCAGTGCGACTCCACACACACTTCCAGAGTCAGGTGAGACTCCACACACACTTCCAGAGTCAGGTGAGACTCCACACACACTTCCAGAGTCAGTGCGACTCCACACACACTTCTAGAGTCAGTGCGACTCCACACACACTTCCAGAGTCAGGTGAGACTCCACACACACTTCCAGAGTCAGGTGAGACTCCACACACACTTCTAGAGTCAGTGCGACTCCACACACACTTCCAGAGTCAGGTGAGACTCCACACACACTTCCAGAGTCAGGTGAGACTCCACACACACTTCCAGAGTCAGGTGCGACTCCACACACACTTCCAGAGTCAGTGCGACTCCACACACACTTCCAGAGTCAGGTGAGACTCCACACACACTTCCAGAGTCAGGTGAGACTCCACACACACTTCCAGAGTCAGTGCGACTCCACACACACTTCTAGAGTCAGTGCGACTCCACACACACTTCTAGAGTCAGTGCGACTCCACACACACTTCTAGAGTCAGTGCGACTCCACACACACTTCCAGAGTCAGGTGCGACTCCACACACACTTCTAGAGTCAGGTGAGACTCCACACACACTTCCAGAGTCAGGTGAGACTCCACACACACTTCCAGAGTCAGTGCGACTCCACACACACTTCCAGAGTCAGGTGAGACTCCACACACACTTCCAGAGTCAGGTGAGACTCCACACACACTTCCAGAGTCAGTGCGACTCCACACACACTTCTAGAGTCAGTGCGACTCCACACACACTTCTAGAGTCAGTGCGACTCCACACACACTTCCAGAGTCAGTGCGACTCCACACACACTTCTAGAGTCAGTGCGACTCCACACACACTTCTAGAGTCAGTGCGACTCCACACACACTTCCAGAGTCAGGTGCGACTCCACACACACTTCTAGAGTCAGGTGAGACTCCACACACACTTCCAGAGTCAGGTGAGACTCCACACACACTTCCAGAGTCAGTGCGACTCCACACACACTTCCAGAGTCAGGTGAGACTCCACACACACTTCCAGAGTCAGGTGAGACTCCACACACACTTCCAGAGTCAGTGCGACTCCACACACACTTCCAGAGTCAGTGCGACTCCACACACACTTCCAGAGTCAGGTGCGACTCCACACACACTTCCAGAGTCAGGTGAGACTCCACACACACTTCCAGAGTCAGTGCGACTCCACACACACTTCCAGAGTCAGGTGAGACTCCACACACACTTCTAGAGTCAGGTGAGACTCCACACACACTTCCAGAGTCAGGTGAGACTCCACACACACTTCCAGAGTCAGTGAGACTCCACACACACTTCCAGAGTCAGGTGAGACTCCACACACACTTCCAGAGTCAGGTGAGACTCCACACACACTTCCAGAGTCAGTGCGACTCCACACACACTTCTAGAGTCAGTGCGACTCCACACACACTTCCAGAGTCAGGTGAGACTCCACACACACTTCCAGAGTCAGGTGAGACTCCACACACACTTCTAGAGTCAGTGCGACTCCACACACACTTCCAGAGTCAGGTGAGACTCCACACACACTTCCAGAGTCAGGTGCGACTCCACACACACTTCCAGAGTCAGGTGCGACTCCACACACACTTCCAGAGTCAGTGCGACTCCACACACACTTCCAGAGTCAGGTGAGACTCCACACACACTTCCAGAGTCAGGTGAGACTCCACACACACTTCCAGAGTCAGTGCGACTCCACACACACTTCTAGAGTCAGTGCGACTCCACACACACTTCTAGAGTCAGTGCGACTCCACACACACTTCCAGAGTCAGTGCGACTCCACACACACTTCTAGAGTCAGTGCGACTCCACACACACTTCTAGAGTCAGTGCGACTCCACACACACTTCCAGAGTCAGGTGCGACTCCACACACACTTCTAGAGTCAGGTGAGACTCCACACACACTTCCAGAGTCAGTGCGACTCCACACACACTTCCAGAGTCAGGTGCGACTCCACACACACTTCCAGAGTCAGGTGCGACTCCACACACACTTCCAGAGTCAGGTGCGACTCCACACACACTTCTAGAGTCAGGTGAGACTCCACACACACTTCCAGAGTCAGGTGAGACTCCACACACACTTCCAGAGTCAGTGCGACTCCACACACACTTCCAGAGTCAGGTGAGACTCCACACACACTTCCAGAGTCAGGTGAGACTCCACACACACTTCCAGAGTCAGTGCGACTCCACACACACTTCTAGAGTCAGTGCGACTCCACACACACTTCTAGAGTCAGTGCGACTCCACACACACTTCCAGAGTCAGTGCGACTCCACACACACTTCTAGAGTCAGTGCGACTCCACACACACTTCCAGAGTCAGGTGCGACTCCACACACACTTCTAGAGTCAGGTGAGACTCCACACACACTTCCAGAGTCAGTGCGACTCCACACACACTTCCAGAGTCAGGTGCGACTCCACACACACTTCCAGAGTCAGTGCGACTCCACACACACTTCTAGAGTCAGTGCGACTCCACACACACTTCCAGAGTCAGGTGCGACTCCACACACACTTCTAGAGTCAGGTGAGACTCCACACACACTTCCAGAGTCAGTGCGACTCCACACACACTTCTAGAGTCAGTGCGACTCCACACACACTTCTAGAGTCAGTGCGACTCCACACACACTTCCAGAGTCAGGTGCGACTCCACACACACTTCTAGAGTCAGTGCGACTCCACACACACTTCCAGAGTCACACTGACTCTGGAAGTGTGTGTGGAGTCGCACTTCCGGAGTCACATTTCCTTTTCATTCACTGAGTCATTCACTGATTCATTCACTGATTCATTCACTGAGTCATTCACTGAGTCATTCACTGAGTCATTCACTGAGTCATTCACTGAGTCATTCACTGAGTAATATTTGAATATTTGAAATGTTGCCTTGGCAACTAACTGAAATAACATAACTTTAAGTTCTATAATTACTAAAACTAAACTGAAATAAAAAAGTATCAAAGCTAAATAGAAATATTTTAAATAAGTGCGTCAGTTTTGTTATTGGTAACTAAAAATACAAGTATTACAATTTGTTTTTGGTCATTGAAATAAAACTGAAATAAAGTCAAATATTAATATTTGTTGAAAAACGTATATTTGATGAAAAAAAGAATAGAAATGTTGCCAACTAAATGAATAAAAATAAGTTTAAAGTACTACAATTTTGTTGTTATTGTTAAATAAAACTATTAAAAATCACTTTGGTAATTGAAATAAAGCTAAAATAATGGAAAATAAATGGAAAACTTTAAAAAAAAACTTGAAAGTTAGAAATGTTGCTTTAGTAACAAACTGAAATGAAATAAGTTTAAGTGAAAGTACAAAAATGTTAAGATATATAGAAATGTATCTAAACTAATGAAAATTAAACTTAAACAAAAAATCAAAATGAATAAATCTAATTCTAAATATTATTAAATACTATAATAGTATATACACAGTAAATTATTCTAAAATAAAACCGATGTACATCACAAGGAAACAAAGTCTTACATGAATGAAAAATATCAATGCATGAATCTGATTGGTTCAGGAGTGCCGTGTGTGTGTGTGTGTGTGTGTGTGTGTGTGTGTGTGTGTGTGTGTGTGTGTGTAGGGATGGGTGTCGAGTTTCTCCAAACCGCGTACGGTGCCGAACTCTCTCCTGCCCAGCACGACAGCGCTCAGCCCGTACCTGAGTCTCGGCTGTCTGTCGGTGCGAACCTTCTACCACAGACTCAGCAGCGTCTACGCACAGGTCAGACTCTTTAAAGGTGACATATTATACCCTCTTCACAAGCTGTAATATAAATCTATGATATCCCAGAATGTGTCTGTGAAATTTCAGCTCAAAATACCAGATCATTTATTTCAGCTTGTCAAAATGGACACTTTTTGTGTGTGAGCATAAACACGCCGTTTTTGTGCGTGTCCCTTTAAATGCAAATGAGCTTTAGCTTTTTTAGCTCCGCCTCCATTCAGAAGAGGGCGGAGTCTTTACACGAGCTTCAGAAACTCCGGCAATAACAGAACAGGCCAATCTCACTCATCCAGAATCCCAGAATCCCCAGTAGCGAGTGCAGCCTTACGGAGAGACTCAGGAGGAGCTTCTGAATGTTAGTGGAGACATTTCTGTAGTTGTTGTGGAGTTACACTGATCATCTCATCATCATGTTGAACTTCTCCACAAGTGTCCACAGTTCCTGAGGTGTTTATAAGACAGCGGTGACATGTTCTGGTCAATAGTGTTCAGTGCTCGTCTGAGCTCAACCACAGAACAGCTTCAGGCTCTGCTGGATCTTCATCAATGCGTTAGAACTGGTCTCTGTTGTCGCTTGTGGAACCAAATGTCGGCTGGTGTGTGTAAACGTGCAGATTAAGGGCCGGTAATATTATAATAAGATCCTCTTCATACGTCAGAAGGAGAGCGAAATCTGATCGGCTTATTTTTTGACATGCTTGCAGAGAAAGGCTCACCAGAACACCGTAACTGGGTTTCACTTTTCACGTTTACTGTGTTGGTAGAAGCGCCGGATTATAGCACTGACACACGGGGAAAGTCAGATCTTCATGATGTGTCCCCTTTAAATGTTCCCTGAGCTTCACTGAGTCTGACGCTCTCCATCCGCAGTCGAAGAACCACTCGCTGCCGCCCGTGTCTCTTCAGGGCCAGCTCCTGTGGCGCGAGTTCTTCTACACCGTCGCGTCCGCCACGCCAAACTTCACCAAGATGGAGGGGAACCCGATCTGCCTGCAGATCCGCTGGTACCACGAGCCCGAGTCTCTGGAGAAGTGGAGAACCGTAAGAGAACCGTGTGTTCAGCATCCGTACCAGAGTCCTGCACGGGTTTGATAAACCCAACCCGCAGTTATGAACAGAACACCCGACAGTAACACTGATCTTAGCCCCGTTTGACATAAAAACCACGACCCCAACCAGACCCGCATTCAATCTCCTACATGAGGTCACGTTAGACACAAATCATTTCTCATGTAGCCTAACACAAGCAATAAGACCAACATTAGGCATTCTGAGTCAATGCAGTTAAGCAAATTGGACCCGCGTCTGACCCGCACCGTACCCTACACGTAAACATTACTCCACCCGTTGCATCAGATATTAGCGTGCCGCCCGTCGGGTGCAGGACTCTGGGTGTACTCTTGGGTGTGTGTGGCATCAGTAACGTTCTCCTCCTCAGGCCCGCACCGGGTTCCCCTGGATCGACGCCATCATGACCCAGCTGCGTCAGGAGGGCTGGATCCATCATCTGGCTCGACACGCCGTGGCCTGTTTCCTGACCCGAGGAGACCTGTGGATCAGCTGGGAGGAGGGCATGAAGGTGAAGCAGGGTGTGTGTGTGTGTGTGTGTGTGTGTAGGGGCTTTTGCTCTGGAGGAACCTTCTCATACTTCCTAGAACTATTGGCAGAAGTTCCTGGATTTTGGTGTGTTCGCACCGCAGGAACTAGGAACGATTTTACTCATAGGAACTCCTTTTGGAGGAACTAATTGTGACCCTGGATCACAAAACCAGTATATTTGTGGCAATAGCCAACAATACATTGTATGGGTCAAAATTATGGGTTACTTAATTATTATTAAGAAAAGATCATGTTCTATGAAAATAATTTTGTGAGTGGATGCAGCAAAATTGTGAAAATAAATGGACAACATTAAAGGAGATTTTCTCAATGTTTAGATTTTTTTGCACCCTCAGATTCCAGATTTTCGAATAGTTGTATCTCGGCAAATAGTTGTAAATCCAACGCAACTTTGAGGAGACGAGAGAAACATGATTATGTATTTCTGCTCAGCAACACTGGACATCAAACACACGGCATACGCTAATAACTTTTCATTACTGTCTACTTTCTATGTATGACAGTTCTATCTAATGACGTATTAGACAGGACCGTTAGACAGATCATAAACTAATGAACACAGAGAATGCAGCCGTTCTCAGTGCCGTAAAAATTAAAGTCGCAACAACAAGCATGTCTTACGTCACTTCAGAGTTCCTACTGGCGGTGCGAACAGAACCAGGAAAACGTTCCTAAGAGAACCATTAGTTCTCGGGAACCACCCTGGTGGCGAGTTCCTAAGTTCCTATAACTACCCGTTCCGAAAGCCCCTGTTGACTCAAGCGTACAGGTATTTCAGCCGCCTCCGTGTCTGTTCTCAGGTGTTCGAGGAGTTCCTGTTGGACGCGGACTACAGCCTGAACGCTGGGAACTGGATGTGGTTGTCCGCCAGCGCGTTCTTCCACAAATACACCAGGATCTTCTGCCCGGTGCGCTTCGGTCGTCGGACTGACCCTCAAGGACAGTATCTGAGGTATGATCCCGCTCACTCCACACAAGCCACTTTAATAGTTTGATTTGCCATTCCCACCGCTGTTTAATATTCATGATGTTCTGCGTCCACTCTGCCACGCCTACCGCTGTTTAATATTCATGATGTTCTGCCACGCCTACCGCTGTTTAATATTCATGATGTTCTGCGTCCACTCTGCCACGCCCACCGCTGTTTAATATTCATGATGTTCTGCCACGCCCACCGCTGTTTAATATTCATGATGTTCTGTGTTCACTCTGCCACGCCCACCGCTGTTTAATATTCATGATGTTCTGCCACGCCCACCGCTGTTTAATATTCATGATGTTCTGCCACGCCCACCGCTGTTTAATATTCATGATGTTCTGTGTTCACTCTGCCACGCCCACCGCTGTTTAATATTCATGATGTTCTGCGTTCACTGTTTAATATCTGCTGTTTAATATTCATGATGTTCTGCGTCCACTCTGCCACGCCCACCACTGTTTAATATTCATGATGTTCTGCCACGCCTACCGCTGTTTAATATTCATGATGTCATGTGTTCACTCTGCCACGCCCACTGACGTTTAATATTCATGAGGTTCTGCATTTGATCTGCCACCCTCACCAGCGTTTAATATTCATGACATTCTGTGTTGGATCTGCAGGAAGTACCTGCCCGCGCTGAAGAACTTCCCCTCGCAGTATATTTACGAGCCGTGGAAAGCACCTAAAGATGTCCAGCTCAGCGCCGGCTGCATCATCGGTACGCAAAGACGCTAGATGCTAACTAACCCATCGCTGCGACTGCAGTTTAGTAATGTTCTGACCCGTGTGTGTGTGTGCAGGTAAGGACTATCCTTGTCCCATGGTGTGCCACACAGAGGCGAGTCAAAGGAATCTGGCTTTGATGCGTCAGGTGCGCACGGAGCAGCAGAAAACGGCAGAACTCACGCGAGGTAAAACGTTAAAAAACGTATGCTTTTGAGACATTTAGCTG
>CM040825.1:44337156-44342156 GCA_022828995.1 Vimba vimba
AATATCTTAACAGGCTAATCAATTAGCTTAGTAATATTATTTATATAACAACTATTTATTTATGCACAGAGTGTGAGTATTTTAGAGGGCTAATCAGCTAGCTAACTCTGAAATCTATGTAGCAGCAGCAACACGTGATAGCTTAGCAGGCTAATCTGTGAACTTGCTAACTGAAATTATTGTAGTAACTTGAACACGTTTTGATAGCTTAGCTTGCTAATCAGTTACGTTACTAACGAAAATGTACTATATTGAGCATGTGATAGCTTAGCAGGCTAATCGGTGAACTTACTAACTGAAATTATTGTAGTAACTTGAACACTTTGCGATAGCTTAGCTGTCTAATCAGTTACGTTACTAACGAAAATGTACTATATTGAGCATGTGATAGGTTAGCACGCTAATCGGTGAACTTACTAACTGAAATTATTGCAGTAACTTGAACACTTTGCGATAGCTTAGCTGGATAATCAGTTACGTTACTAACGAAAATGTACTATATTGAACGTGATAGGTTAGCACGCTAATCGGTGAACTTACTAACTGAAATTATTGCAGTAACTTGAACACTTTGCGATAGCTTAGCTGGATAATCAGTTACGTTACTAACGAAAATGTACTATATTGAGCATGTGATAGCTTAGCAGGCTAATCGGTGAACTTACTAACTGAAATTATTGCAGTAACTTGAACACGTTTTGATAGCTTAGCTTGCTAATCAGTTACGTTGCTAACGAAAATGTACTATATTGAGCATGTGATAGCTTAGCAGGCTAATCAGTGAACTTACTAACTGAAATTATTGTAGTAACTTGAACACTTTGCGATAGCTTAGCTGGATAATCAGTTACGTTACTAACGAAAATGTACTATATTGAGCATGTGATAGCTTAGCAGGCTAATCGGTGAACTTACTAACTGAAATTATTGTAGTAACTTGAACACGTTTTGATAGCTTAGCTTGCTAATCAGTTACGTTACTACCGAAAATGTACTATATTGAACATGTGATAGCTTAGCACGCTAATCTGTAAACGTGTTAAATGAAATTATTGTAGTAACTTGAACACTTTGCGATAGCTTAGCTGGCTAATCAGTTACGTTACTAACGAAAATGTACTATATTGAACGTGATAGGTTAGCACGCTAATCGGTGAACTTGCTAATTTAAATTTATGTAGTAACTTGAACACTTTGCGATAGCTTAGCTGGCTAATCAGTTATGTTACTAAAATTTATGTAGTAACTTGATCAGGCAATGCTAGCCGATTATTTGGTTGTCAGCCATAAAATTTGACTACATTTATCTTATGCTAACTGAACAAAAATGTTTAATTAGCTTTGAATATATCTTACCTTTATATCACTGCAGTCAGCTCAGTCTCATTCACAAGAACATAAAGTAATCACTTAACCTGTATATTTAAGTTAAAGAATGTTCAATGTACGAACCGACATGCTAGCAGCTAACTCTTTACGAGATCTCATCAAAATAAGAGACATACATGCTCAATTTGTGTTAAAATATTTTTTATTAGCTGAATGATGAAGTACCACACACAGACTAAGAAACAATTGCTGGTACGATATACATTTACTGTATATATATATTTAAAATTCAAAACAGCTATGAATATTCTGTAGAAAAACACAGGCAGTAAAAATGTACTGCTACATGAGATACTGCTGTTATATACAAAATGCTGGAGGACGTGGAGATGGAAACATGGATGAGAATAACAGGAGACAGTAATGTACAGCGAGCAATGGAAGACCGATGAGGTAAACTGTGCAAAAAACACCTGAACCAACGTTTGTCATCTCCAACGACAATCTAAACAAAAGACAGTCGTTGACACAGAAGATGGGACAATCCTTCACGTGATACAGTAACAAGTAGTTTGGACCCAAACGTGTTCGACCCCGGGACCATGTGACTCACATCGCCATGGAAACAGATGCAGGTATTTACAGGTGAGGCCGGTTCTTCGGTAATACTAAGTGAATCTGGATGCGTTCTTCTTCGGCTGTTAACGATTACTTCAACATAATTCGAATAGAAACGATAAAAACAAACTATTGTTTCTAATTTGGTGACGAAAATGTGTCAACCAATAAGACTTGAGCTTTGGTTAACGTGTTCGTCAAGTACAATATAAATCCACAACTATCAAAACATTTAGACGAACATTCGTTTGTAGTGAACAAGACCGTTCATGTAGTGTTTTGGTGTGAAAGGTCACGACAGTATTTACATCAGATTTTTAAAATCAATACTTGGATAATAAATAAACATTATAATTTTGTTGTTTTTAAACGTTAAAATTAGGTCTATGCCACAATCTGACTGGATCAGCCGTTTAATCGTTTTTTAATTACTTCGAATGTTTGTGCTTAACACGCGATGGAAATTTTCGATACATTTTGCGAATCCGTCAGTGGGTGGGTCTTAAGAAGAGAAGGCCACGCCCCCTGCGTCTTCCCGCCTCTTCTGTAAAAAAACAAAAACAGGAATTTATATTGTTAAATAGAGCTGATCGTTTCTAATATGTTAAATTAGCAAAACGTTAGTTTTGACCTCTTACGGACCTCGTAATCTTTCAGTTGCGCTGAGGGGGAGGGGCCATTGTCACCATGGCAACCGTTATGCTCCGCCTCCCTTTCCTTCTTTCCAGTCCCGGCCCCGACCGGCCAACTCAAACGCCCTAAAGCAGATCAACATCAAACTTTATTCGCAAACCATTGAAGTTACAAAACATTACATATTTTCATGAACATTTTTTTTACCTGGTTGTTGTGGGACGGCGAATTCGTGGCCGTGGTTCGTGTAGGGCGACGTACGGTGGCCTGCAGGAGACAAACACAAAAACATTTTCAGCAAACCTTCACAAAAGGTCACTGAATAAACCAAAGGACTTGTTGATGGACTCACCGAGGGAGTGTCGGTATCTTGAGCCATGGTGTTTCGGTCCGGGCTGCTCTCTCCTGACCCCTGCTGGACACACAGAGCATTACAGCTCACTGATTTTAGTTCAGAAACACTTATGTGATGTTGACGTCTGGTTGTAAACACTCACGTTGAGGCGGCGCGCTGCTCGGCATCCTCCGGCGCTCAGGGGGCGCTGTTGCCCCTCGGGTGTCATTTACACCCACGTCCTCCGTGTGGTTGGACGGAACAGCGGCGAGAAGACCTGACGGATGAAAGAAAATGAGAAGGAGCGATCAAAGCCAATCCCACCTTGTCTCCCTTGTCTGAGATATATATATGAGGCATTTCTCTCTACACACACCGCGGGTCCCCTTACATCGACATGTTTCTACAGTGGCCCTAAACGGTGAGGTTGAATGTGCTCTTACTGAGTCCGCGGTATCTGGAGAGCTGCTGGTAGATCTGCCTCATCCTCTCGATGTTCAGGCGACTGGCCTCCGCGTGGTTCACCATCGGTTTGGGATAGTCCACGCCGATCACGCATTTAGCGGCGAGCTGCACGTCTTCCGGCGCGTTCCAGGGGTCGTAGATGAACTTGGCTGGAAAATCTCGGAGGACGGGTAAGTATCGTCTGGAATAAAAAGGGAGAGATTAACATCACAACCTCCAGCAAACAAAACCAGACGCACACAAACATACAGACGTCAAGAGATAAAACCGAGGCTTCAGTTGAGTCTGAATCTGAACTGACTCAGTTCTTTTTAGTGTGAATCTGATCTGAATCAGCTCCTTTGATTGTGAATCTGATCTGAATCAGCTCCTCTGAGTGTGAATCTGATCTGAATCAGCTCCTCTGAGTGTGAATCTGATCTGAATCAGCTCCTCTGAGTGTGAATCTGATCTGAATCAGCTCCTCTGAGTGTGAATCTGATCTGAATCAGCTCCTCTGAGTGTGAATCTGATCTGAATCAGCTCCTCTGAGTGTGAATCTGAACTGAATCAGTTATTTTTAGTGTGAATCTGATCTGAATCAGCTCCTTTGAGTGTGAATCTGATCTGAATCAGCTCCTCTGAGTGTGAATCTGATCTGAATCAGCTCCTCTGAGTGTGGATCTGAACTGAATCAGCTCTTCTGAGTGTGAATCTGATCTGAATGAGCTCCTCTGAGTGTGAATCTGAACTGAATCAGATCCTCTCTGATCTGAATCAGCTCCTCTGAGTGTGAATCTGAACTGAATCAGCTCTTTTGAGTGTGAATCTGAACTGAATCAGCTCCAATCCAGTCGTGTCGTGCAGCGGTGTGTATTCCCACCTGATGAAGTCTCCGTTTGGGTCGATCCTCCGGCCGAATCCCACGGGACAGTAGCAGTGGAAGAACTGCTGGAAGAAGGAGCTGCAGGAGTGGCAGAGCCAGCTCCCCGCGTTCACACTCCAGTCCGCGTCCAGCAGAAGCTCCTCGAACACCTGCCAACACGCTAACGTCATTACACACGCCATTACCCATGAGCAGGGTTTGAAATGAACACCCGCCAACCCACTAAATGCGGGTACAAATCAACTGTGGCTGTCAAATCACTAGCTAATTTGGTGTGTTATTATGTTTACTCACTTCACACACACACACACACACAGAGAAAGCCCTGCTTCACCTTCATGCCCTCCTCCCAGCTGATCCACAGGTCTCCTCGGGTCAGGAAACAGGCCACGGCGTGTCGAGCCAGATGATGGATCCAGCCCTCCTGACGCAGCTGGGTCATGATGGCGTCGATCCAGGGGAACCCGGTGCGGGCCTCGGCCCACTTGGCCAGCGCCTCGGCGTTGCGGTCCCACGGGATGCGGATGCAGATCGGGTTTCCCTCCGCGCGGTCGAAGCGCGGGTTATTAGTGGCGGCCGTGTAGAAGAACTCTCTCCATAAGAGCTTGTCGTACAGAGAGATGGAGGGGTTTGCGTTCTTCTTCACCTGTAAACACACAGAGCATCAGTATAATTTTCCACCACAGGAACCAGCGTCTAAATTAAGTTCTGGGTAAATATTTCCAGTGCGTGTGTGTGTGAGTGCAAGCTGTTGAA
>CM040825.1:44347156-44449656 GCA_022828995.1 Vimba vimba
TCATCATCATCATCAACATCATCATCAACATCATCATCATCAACATCATCATCAACATCATCTTCATCATCATCATCATCATCATCATCATCATCATCATCATCATCATCACTCATATCAACACACACCCCTATATCACAATTAATCACATGACCAGTCAACATATATTTATAAAGTATATATTACTATTATTATTTTCATCAGTAACACATTAAATTAATAACACTAGAAGGCTGTTTATTATTATTATTATTATCATTAAAATAAATTAATAATACTTTAAGCATTTTTTTATTTAAAGTGTTAATAAAAAAATACTTGTTTTCAATTATTATAATTAATTAAATGTAAATGCACATACATAATATAATATTATATAATAAATCTACAGAAATATTATACTAAACATCACTGGTCATTTAATTAACTGTGATATGAGAGTGTCCATTTATTTATTATTTTATATTTAATTACATGTTTAATAATATTCAAATCAAGTATTAGTATTATTTTAAAATCTGCAATTGTTATTTTAATGTGTTAATGATAATCATTGATAATAATACTTATTAATAATAACAATAATAAACACTTGAATGCTGTTTTAAAGTATTTTTTACTAATAATATTTATATTTAACTGTATATGTATGTATAAAGCATCATGATACATTTTTGCTAATTTGTTTATTAAACTATTTTATAAATTATTACACTTTACATGTATTATTGGTTTATAAGAATTAAAGTTTAATTCAAAACTAGTATTATTATTAACACATTAAATTAAACAAGTCTTCAAGTGTTATTAATTGAACGTGTTGTTGATGATGATGATGATAATAATTATCGATAATAATAATAATACTTGTTGCATGCTGTTTTATTGTATTAATAATAACATTAATAAATACTTCAAGCTGTTTTAATTTAATTACTATTAATAATAATTATGCTACTAATACTAACAATAATATAATATTAATATGTCTACTATTTGATATATTATTATGCTTTTGATTAATTAATTATTTTTTTTAAAAAATGCAATAATATTTCACCTTTAATTACTTTTTACATAACAAAATGAAACATAAATGATAAATCAGTTTCCAGATTAAAGGATATTAAAGGCATTGCAGACATTATGTTTTACATATCATGTAGAAATGTCTAATAATCGGACCCTCAGTCCTAAAATTGGGTCACTTACATCATCAAATACCACAAAAACATTACAAATAAACAAAAGGTTTCGGTTTAAACACAGCTGTGTGTGTGTTCTTAACAAATGGGTCATGATTGGGTTTTTATGTAACCTTTATGTCGAGTTCATATTCGATTCATTCATGAAATAGCATCAGAATGTAAGAGCAGACTTACCTGAGGCGACACAAATAGATTCAAATGATTTTATGTGATTCCAAGTGATATTTTCATGTCAGTTTTAATAAATATGTCCGTGTAAACACGCAGAACTGGTCAGATCTCTGAACTCCAGTCTCTCAGAACCGGGACAAATCAGCACAGTTTCATAACGTTCCCGCGCACTGCGCATGCGCCAACACCAGCGACTAACGCAGATCACAGACACTAACAAACTAGATGTTACCCCACAGCTTAATATCTAATGTTTTAAGGGTTGTAAAGATAGATAAGCGGCTGGGACCTCTAATTATTTATGTTTCCGTGTAAATGCTGATAAAAGACTGTTTGATATTAATTGTATATTATTGAGCATTTAAAACGATGTTTCGTTCTATAATTGTACATCTATGCTGCCCGTGCGCTGTCTCGATAGGTCACGCTGCTCGTGCTCCACATATGGAGCCCGCTCATTGGTCCGCATTAGAGTGACGTCAAAGGATCCCTCTCACGTTTATGCGGCGTGGATGTACATAGCTTTGCGAGTAATTTCGAATGATTTTGAACATTAAATACGGTTTAGTATGATTTTAAAATGCGGTCCGGCCATTCAGTTGCCGTTTATGTCCTCTAACGACGCTGTAATAACCGAGTTTCCGAGGATCCCTTACCCCGCCTTCTTCCCTCATCCGCTCTCTGATTGGTCGCGTCCTCAGAATCCCGGATTATCACGGGCGCGACTCCATAGGGCGCCATTTTGGATCTGAACGCGCGGTTTCAGTACACCGCTGGAAAACACCGTTGAACAGCAGGAAACTGTTGCCTTCTAATGGAAAACTCTTGAGACTCTCAGCTTTTTTATCATAGCAATCTTATTTACGATGTAAATTTACATTATACATGTTGATACAGATTAAATTATAAGATATCATTTTTTAAAACTTTTGAAAAGTTTACTGTTTAACAAAAACTGAGGGGAAATACTGCATGTTGCATTGTATTGAGTGCGGTTTTGTGACAAATAAAGTGTATTCACTGTCAGGTTGACGTTGTTGTTTTGTATTTTTCGGTACTTTATAATTAACCAAATGAAATGAGTTGTATACTGTAATATTTTGCTGCTGCAACACTGTAATTCTCCTTTTTTATTATACTTTAGATTTAATGACAAAGTGGCTTATTAACATATTAAATAATACTATCTATCTGGAAAGTGTGACGCTGTTAGCGTTTAGGTTTAAACTCGAAACAATTATTTCTTGATTTTCTGGTGTTTTTGTTCAGGCGCTCCGCGGGGCGCTTTGTTTTGGGGTCCTTCCTCGCAGCTCCGCGCCAGTCGCTCATCGGGAATGCTGTAATATTTTCAGTTTCTGCAGATTTTTCGTTCATATTTTAACTTCTGTACTCGCTGATCACTGAGCTTGTGCTCGTGTCGCAGCAGAGATGAATCTGGAGCTGCTCGGTGAGATCTGCTGTTTCTGCGTCTGTTAGCTCAGCGCTAACTCACTGCTAGCCGTCTTTTAATGTTTATAAACATTCAATGGAAACTATTAAGCAACGTATCGATTATTATTGTAACTCAAATATTTAATATGACACTTGCTCTTTCGGGACTCATGTAATTATGTGTGTTATATGCGCCTTTCCGTTCTGCTCTGAAATGAACTGTCAGATTAATAAACATTCAGTAGTGTATTATTATAGTTATGCAGATTGTGTAAATTAATTTATCGGGAATGTTGATGTAAAATAATGTTGTTTTCAATTTTACAGAGTCGTTCGGGCAGAATTATCCAGAGGTACAGCAACAATATATATACACACACTACTATATAACTATGTATATTACGTGTGAGTGTGTGAGTGTGAGTGTGAGTGTGTGTGTGTGTGTGTGTGTGAGTGTGAGTGTGTGTGTGTGAGTAAGTGAGTGTGTCGTTCTCCTGTGTTTCTGTCCTCTAGTTTGATGAAAACTGCTATGAATATATATCTTACGTGTGTGTGTGTGCAGGAGGCCGATGGCACCCTGGACTGCATCAGCATGGCTCTGACCTGCACGTTTAACCGCTGGGGAACTCTCCTCGCCGTCGGCTGCAACGACGGACGCATCGTCATCTGGGACTTTCTGACTCGAGGAATCGCCAAAATCATCAGCGCACACATACACCCCGTCTGCTCACTCAGGTACACACACACACACACACCCCGTCTGCTCACTCAGGTACACACACACACACACACCCCGTCTGCTCACTCAGGTACACACACACACACACACCCCGTCTGCTCACTCAGGTACACACACACACACACACCCCGTCTGCTCACTCAGGTACACACACACACACACACACACCCCGTCTGCTCACTCAGGTACACACACATACACCCCGTCTGCTCACTCAGGTACACACACACACACCCCGTCTGCTCACTCAGGTACACACACACACACACACCCCGTCTGCTCACTCAGGTACACACACACACACACACACACACCCCGTCTGCTCACTCAGGTACACACACACACACACACACACCCCGTCTGCTCACTCAGGTACACACACACACACACACACACACACACCCCGTCTGCTCACTCAGGTACACACACACACACACACACACACACACCCCGTCTGCTCACTCAGGTACACACACACACACACACACACACACACACCCCGTCTGCTCACTCAGGTACACACACATACACCCCGTCTGCTCACTCAGGTACACACACACACACACACACACACACACACACACACACACACCCCGTCTGCTCACTCAGGTACACACACACACACCCCGTCTGCTCACTCAGGTACACACACACACACACACCCCGTCTGCTCACTCAGGTACACACACACACACACACCCCGTCTGCTCACTCAGGTACACACACACACACACACCCCGTCTGCTCACTCAGGTACACACACACACACACACACACCCCGTCTGCTCACTCAGGTACACACACACACACACACACACACACACACACCCCGTCTGCTCACTCAGGTACACACACACACACACACACACACACACACACCCCGTCTGCTCACTCAGGTACACACACACACACTCACTCACTCACTCACTCACTCACTCACAACTAACTTACACACACTCTCACTCTCTCTCACACACTCACTCACTCACACACACTCACTCACTCACACACACTCACTCTCTCACACACACTCACTCTCTCACACACACTCACTCTCACACACACACTCACTCTCACACACTCACTCTCACACACTCACTCTCACACACTCACTCTCACACTCTCACTCACACACACACACACACACACACACACACACACACACACACACACACACACACCCCGTCTGCTCACTCAGGTACACACACACTCACTCACTCACTCACTCACTCACTCACTCACTCACAACTAACTTACACACACTCTCACTCTCTCTCACACACTCACTCACTCACTCACACACACTCACTCTCTCACACACACTCACTCTCACACACACACACACTCACTCACACACTCACTCTCACACACACACTCACTCACACACTCACTCTCACACACTCACTCTCACACACTCACTCTCACACTCTCACTCTCACACACACACACACACACACACACACACTCACTCTCTCTGTTGTGCTTCAGCTGGAGCAGAGACGGACATAAGCTGGTCAGCGCCTCCACTGATAACATCGTGTCCCAGTGGGACGTCCTGACGGGAGACTGTGACCAGCGCTTCCGCTTCCCGTCGCCCATCCTCAAGCTGCAGTACCACCCCAGGGACATGTGAGTGACATCACTTCCTGCCCCGCACCCCTGACTTCCTGTGTGACATCACTTCAACTTTAACTTAACTTAAATCAGCGTGATAAAAACTAGTGTTTAGTTAGTTTAGTTAATAAACTCGTCTTAGTTAGTTATTTGATGCTATAAAAAGGGGAATGTGACATGATGATTGACAGCTGTGATTGACAGCTTCTTTGAGTGAAGTCACTGAGGCCCCAAATTACTTTTTGTGGGATTTATGTCCATAACTGTTTATTTCACACAGGAAACTTTGTACTAACCGTTTCTACGGGAGTGTGTGTGTGACTGTGAGTGAGAGCGGGGCCTTGATATCGCGGCTAAACTTCACGGTCACTAGTCAAGTCTCCTTCATTTATACAGCGCTTTAACAGTATAGATGTTTCACAGCAGCTTTACAGTGATAACAGGAGATTACAGTAACAGAGATTGTTGTTAGCTCTAGAATAATGTTATTGTCCAGATAAAGTTAGTTTTGCTACTGCGCAGAATCAGGTCCCAGATCAGCGCAAGACGTCAGCGCCATATTAGGACTTTGGCGGCTTCGCTTTTCACCAGTGGAAGAGTGTGAAGGGCATCGTCCATCTTTTTTTACAGTGTATGACGTGTGTGTGTGTGTGTTTCAGGGATAAAGTGCTGGTGTGTCCGATGAAGTCTGCGCCGGTCCTGCTCACGCTGTCCGACTCCAAACACGTGGTTCTGCCCGTCGACGACGACTCGGATCTGAACGTGGTGGCGGCCTTCGACCGGCGCGGGGAATACATCTATACTGGGAATGCCAAGGGGAAGGTCAGAGGTCACTGTGTGTGTGTGTGTGTGTGTGTATTGATGAGTGAGAGCTTCACGTGTTTGTCTGTTGCAGATTCTGGTGCTCAACACCGACACACAGGACCTGGTGGCCTCGTTCCGGGTGACGACGGGAACCAGCAACACCACCGCCATCAAATCCATCGAGTTTGCACGCAAGGGCAGGTCAGAGGTCACACACTCACAGCTCTCAAAACCATTAGTAGTGTATAATAATATCAGTGTACTACTAACTGTGTGAAGGTGCATTCATTATCAGCGTCTGGACTTTTATTGACATCGCACAGACTTTTATTTTAATAGGGCACAGAATTTTTATTTTTTAAAGCACACAGACTTTTATTTTTTAAAGCACACAGACTTTTATTTTGATAGCTTACAGACTTATTTTTTAAAGCATGCAGACTTTTATTTAGACAGCATCTGGACTTTTATTTCGACAGCGCACAGACTTTTATTTAGACAGCATCTGGACTTTTATTTCGACAGCGCACAGACTTTTATTTTGACAGCATCTGGACTTTTATTTCGACAGCGCACAGACTTTTATTTTGACAGCATCTGGACTTTTATTTCGACAGCATCTGGACTTTTATTTCGACAGCACACAGACTTTTATTTTGACAGCATCTGGACTTTTATTTCAACAGCGCACAGACTTATATTTTGACAGCATCTGGACTTTTATTTTGACAGCGCACAGACTTTTATTTTGACAGCATCTGGACTTTTATTTTGACAGCACACATACTTTTATTTTGACAGCATCTGAACTTTTATTTCGACAGCGCACAGACTTTTATTTTGACAGCATCTGGACTTTTATTTCGACAGCGCACAGACTTATATTTTGACAGCATCTGGACTTTTATTTTGACAGCGCACAGATTTTATTTTGACAGCATCTGGACTTTTATTTCGACAGCACACAGACTTTTATTTTGACAGCATCTGGACTTTTATTTCAACAGCGCACAGACTTATATTTTGACAGCATCTGGACTTTTATTTTGACAGCACACAGACTTTTATTTTGACAGCATCTGGACTTTTATTTTGACAGCACACAGACTTTTATTTTGACAGCATCTGGACTTTTATTTTGACAGCATCTGGACTTTTATTTTGACAGCGCACAGACTTTTATTTTGACAGCACCTCTGTGCAAATTCACAGGAAGGTACATTCATTATCATATGAAACTAATAATGAAACATAATATTATATAATAATAATAATAATAATAAATGATGCCAAAATGTTTATTTATATCAATAAAAATATCAAATAAAAAATACTAAACAATGTCAAACTATTATTTTTATTATTATATCAGTTAACAATAATATTATTGTTAATGATTTAATAAGTTTAATTAAAATACATCAAATATAGAATAAGAATTAGTCCTCAATTACCATGACTATATTTTTCTTTTGACCATGGAAATGTATTTGAGTTGGTTAAACTGGTGTGTGTGTGTTGAGTGATGCGTGATCCTGCTGTCAGCAGCTGCTTCCTCATCAACACGGCGGACCGCATCATCCGCGTGTACGACGGCCGAGAGATCCTGACCTGCGGCCGAGACGGAGAGCCAGAGCCCATGCAGAAGCTGCAGGACCTCGTCAACAGGTGTGTGTGTGTGTGTGTGTGTGTGTGTGTGTGTGTGCGTGTGTGTGTGAGTGTGAGTGCGTGTGTGTGTGTGTGTGTGCGCGTGCGTGCGTACGTGTGTGAGTGTATGTGTGTGTGTGTGTGTGTGTGTGCGTGTGTGTGTGTGTGTGCTGACGTCTCTCTGCGCGCAGGACTCCGTGGAAGCGCTGCTGCTTCTCTGGCGACGGCGAGTACATCGTGGCGGGATCGGCCCGTCAGCACGCGCTCTACATCTGGGAGAAGAGCATCGGGAACCTGGTGAAGATCCTGCACGGCACGCGGGGGGAACTGTTGCTGGACGTAGCGGTGAGACACCGGGGTCAGAGGTCATGCAGGACACAGTGTGTGTGTGTGTGTGTGTGTGTGTGTGTGTGTGTGTGTGTGACCACACTGAACACTGTGTGTAGCTGCATCCGAAATCACATACTTCCCTACTATAGACAGGGCTCACACACAGGGTTGACAGCGCGTGCACACACATGTGATCATCACACACACGATCACACACAGACACATGTGATCATCACACACACACAGACACACACACACACGTGATCATCACACACACACACACACACACACGTGATCATCACACACACGATCACACACAGACACACGTGATCATCACACACACACAGACACACACACACACGTGATCATCACACACACACACACACACACACGTGATCATCACACACACGATCACACACAGACACATGTGATCATCACACACACTTACACACACATGTGATCATCACACACACACACACACACACACACACACGTGATCATCACACACACACATGTGATCATCACACACACACACTTACACACACACACTTACACACATGTGATCATCACACACACACACACACACACACATGTGATCATCACACACACACACACACACACACACACACACACACACACACACACACACATACACACGTGATCATCACACACACTTACACACACATGTGATCATCACACACACACACACACACACACACACACGTGATCATCACACACACACATGTGATCATCACACACACACACTTACACACACACACTTACACACATGTGATCATCACACACACACACACACACACACATGTGATCATCACACACACACACACACACACACACACACACACACACACACACACACACACATACACACGTGATCATCACACACACTTACACACACATGTGATCATCACTCACACACACACACACACACACAGACACACACACACACACACACACACAGAGTTTTCTGGAAAAATTGCATCTCATCCCTCTGGTCCGCTAATGTGTTATTCCGCCAGCACTTCGCGGCCTGTGCGCACTAGCTTGCTAGATTTACGTCAGTTACTCGCATTTACGCGTTACGTTCAGTGTTTCCCGCGTGAGGTATTGTGTGTTGTACGTTGCCATGACGTTCACGCGCGCACGAAACTGCTACGATGGAACCTCTGCGTTTCATGCCAAAGCTAATATCAGATCATTCTAGAATACAGTAGAGGAGGATGTGCTCCGGAGGAACCTTCTCATCGCTCCTAGAACTGTTGGCGGAAGTTCCCGGAGTTCAGGAACTCCTTTTGGATGAACTAATTTACTCCTCCTTCAGAGTCGGCCTAAACCAGCGCTATAGGAACTACAGTGGCGTTAGTGTTCGCTGATTAACCGAACGCACGTGAAACACAAGCACCCGCCATTTTAACACACCGATTATAGCCTATATATTTACTCCAGAAACTAACTCTACGAACATGTAAAACAGTGATAGATGAAGCTCTTAATCTTTACGCTGAGGAGAAAATCCAACGCAACTTTGAGGAGATCAAGAGAATCATGATTATGTATTTCTGCTCAGCAACACTGGACATCAAACACACGACATACGCTAATAACTGTTCATTACTGTCTACTTTCTATGTATGACACTTCTATCTAATAACGTGTTACAGGACCGTTAGACAGAACTACTGAACAGGAGAATGTGAGCACTGTGAGCTCAGGCGTTCTCAGTGCTTTCAAAATAAAAGTCACAGCAACAGGCGTGTCTTGCGTCACTCAGAGTTCCTACTGGAGCTGCGAACGCCACCTGGAAAACGTTCCTATGGGAACCATTAGTTCTCGGGAAACAGCCTGGTGGCGGCTTCCTACACTCATAGACCTAGATTCAGTGAGAAAGCCCCTAGTGTGAGACGACACTGAACACTGTGTGTGTGTGTGTGTGTGTTTACAGTGGCATCCCGTGCGGCCCATCATCGCCTCCATCTCCAGCGGTGTGGTCTCCATATGGGCTCAGAACCAAGTGGTGAGGAGTCATTCTGACCCAGAGCTCTTCGCTCTCCACGTCTGGCTAAACATGATTGGTTAAATTCTGCATTATTTTTATTATACAGTTTCAAATGTGTTTCGTTTTTTTTTTTTTTTTTTGACATTTTTCTTTGTTCATATTGATTAATCCAGTTTATTTTGACATTCGCTAAAAAAATGTTAAATATAATTTGCTAAATTTCGCATTATTTTTAGTATTATCAAACAGTTTGAAATGTTTTTTTTTCATATGTTTGCAAAATACATTTTAAATACTGTATATAAT
Source organism: Vimba vimba (assembly GCA_022828995.1). Taxonomy (NCBI): domain Eukaryota; kingdom Metazoa; phylum Chordata; class Actinopteri; order Cypriniformes; family Leuciscidae; genus Vimba; species Vimba vimba. Next base: position 44,357,421 of record CM040825.1, read on the forward strand.
TAGGAAAATTTTGCATTGTTTTTTAATATTACCATAGAGTTTTGAATATGTTTTTTTTTACATGTGAGAATCAGGCTATTTAATTTAGTAATATAGTAAATAACACATGCCTAACAATTACTGCTCTTACATTTATATTTATTTTACATATTTACTAAATTAGAAATTATTATTTGGAAAATATATATAAAAAAAATTTGACAGTGCCAGAACTTTTATTGGACTTTTATTTTGACAGCAGCAGAATTTTTTTGACCGTGCCTCTGTGCAAATGCACAGGATTAATTTAGACAGAATAGTTCAACAAAGACAGTAAACTACTGAAGGCGGAGAGCTGCTGTGCGTCAAAATAAAAGTCCTGCTTCCAAAAACAGAAAAATGTATCGGCTGCTGCTGATAATAAAGGTTGTTATGGTGTGGCCTATGTCGACGATAGGAAGCTGACTGTGTGTGTGTGTGTGTGTGTGTGTGTGCAGGAGAACTGGAGTGCGTTTGCACCGGACTTTAAAGAGCTGGACGAGAACGTGGAGTATGAGGAGAGAGAGTCTGAGTTTGACATCGAGGACGAGGACAAGAGTGAACCGGAACAGACAGGTAAACACACACACACACACACACACACACACACACACACTGATGAAGATTCAATTCAATTCATTTATTTGTATAGCGCTTTTCACAACACACATCATTTCACAGCAGCTTTACAGAAAGTGCATGAGTCCACATTACAGCTTACAGTGATCTGTCATCAGAGGGAACTGTCTGAGTTATGCATTTCATGTATTAATTTAAACAATGTAATATTTTAATACAGAAACAATGAGCTCATTGAAGTAATGAATACTTGTGTGTTAACAAATGATTATGACATTTAGAAAAATGAAGCATTGGTGCATGTTGATTCAGAGATGACACTGACCGTGTGTGTGTGTGTGTGTGTGTGTGTGTGTGTGTGTGTGTGTCAGGAGCCGACGCCGCAGAGGATGAGGAGGTGGACGTCACGTCGGTCGACCCCATCCAGGCTTTCTGCAGCAGGTCAGACACACTCGCTGATGCCCTGTACAGTACATCTGAAGTAATCTGAGTCAGTGAACGACACAACTGTTGCCTTTATATCAAGCTCCGCCCACAGCGAGTCTAAACCCCGCCCCTCACTGCTTATATAGAGACAGAGCGACACGCATCATGATCTGAAGCCACGCCCACCGTCTCCACTGACTCTGTACTGTGTGAAGCTGCCTCCTCCTCGTTTATGACTTACAACAAAACAGTGTCTAAAAGCCGCTGTGTGACGAGATGTACAGCAAACAAGCTAAACAACCCAGAAATAAGTGTTTATAAGCTGTCAACCCCAAAAAACGAGCGTTTAAAGACAGAAGAGTGGAGAAAGACACTCTTGTTTAGCTTGTCGTCACACAGCAGCTTTTAGACACTGTTTTGTGTTTTGTTATAAGTCAGAAACGACGAGGAGGAGGAGGAGGCAGCTTCACTCAATACAGAGTCAGTGGAGACGGTGGGATTGCCCCCCCCCCCCTGGTGTGGGCGTGGCCTAAATGCGCTCTGACTCTATTAGACATCACATGAATTCTGACGTGTCATTTCCTGTGAGGACAGGAAACACACTCGACACTAGTTAATGATGTTAAACACTCCAGGGAAGATGTTCACTGTAGTTCTACTGTTTGTTCTCTAGATTTTAATGTGTGTGTTTGTTCATATTTCCTTAATTCACTTTTTGGAATCCACAATATACATTTTAAATGTTATTAGATAACTTTAGCTTTATTTTAAATATTATAGTTACTAATGTATTTTAATTATGTTTTTATTAATGTTTTGTACTTAAAAATACTTTTTAAAATATAATTTGCAAAAATGTACATTATTTTTAATATTATCATAGTTTAAAATGTTTTTTTTTTTACTTCTGCTTTATTTTAACATTCACAATTTTTTTAAATATAAAATTTGTATTTTTGTAAATATCATCTCAAATGTGTTTATGTTAAATCTAGTTTATTTTAACATTCGCAAAATACTTTTAAACATAATTCGCAAAAATGTATATATTTATATAGTTATATATATATTTATATATAAACTATATTTAATAGTTTATTTTGACATTCGCAAAATATATTTAAAATGTAGTTCGCTCAATTTCACATTATTTTTAATGTTATCATAGTTACAAATGTTTTTGTTGGGGGGTTTTTTTCAGTTACAAATGTTTTTTTTTGTTTGTTCATAATGTTTAAGTTTGAAAAAGTAAATTTGAAATGTAATTCGCTGAACTTAACTTGTAATACAGTCTTTGACCACAACTATTTCTCGCAGTGTATTCCATCTGAAATGTAATGTCCGCTACATGAGTTAGCGGTTAGCCTCACGAGCCGCGTTTAACGGCGACTGGTGTTGGTGTTTGCAGTGACGAGGAGCTGGAGGACTATAAAGCGCTGCTGTATCTGCCCATCGCTCCGGAGGTCGAGGACCCCGAGGAGAACCCGTTCGGCCCTCCTCCTGAAGCCGCGGGTCAGACCGCTACGCCCGACGACGGCTCCGCACACAGCGGCCCCACGGACAAGAAACAACGGCAGCCGTCAGCGGACGGAGCGCCGCCCAAAAAGAAGATCCGCACCACCACCATCGAGCTGCAGGGCGTCCCGAGTGACGGTGAGCGCTAGTGCTGCGCGCTATTCCTGTTCATACCGAATACCAGTGTTTATTTTTGTTATGATATTAATTTTTGTATACCGTAATACCGGTGTATGTCGCTTTAAAGGGGTCATTGGATGCCCATTTTCCAAGTTGGGGTCTTTAGGGTCTTCATGTAAAGTTTGCAACATACTTTGATTAAAATTCCTCAATGGTTGTGTAAAACAACACTCTTTTACCTCCTCAAAAACAGCTCTGTTCACAGCGACCCGTATCGGTGCATGTCTCTTTAAATGATAATGAGCAACCACCATACCATCAACACAATACACTAAAGTGATGCCTTGGGGGACAGTATACAAATGTCTGAGGGCGGAAATAAAATGCTAATACGGGAAATATGCTAATACGGGACAGTCCGTCAGCGGTCGTGGGCGGAGCATGAGCAATATGACATCATGTTGCTTAGAAACTCCAAACGGCTTGATTATTGAGAGTGCTTAGGCTTTTTGAGGATTAAAAAAAAAAAGGAGTGAATGGATTTTTTTCATTGTATGGTGCTCGTGTCCACACACTGCAAAGACACATTTAAATGCAAACACCATATAAAAGTGCATTTAGCATCCGATGACCCCTTTAACTGCGTTGGGAACGCGGCGCGACACTGTTTGAGAGGGTCTTTCACTGTTCACTGGTGATGCTCAGATGTGTGTGTTACTGTGACAGTGAAGATGGAGAGGTTAAACTATAATTGATAGCTGTCAAAGTATATTACAGTGTTTCCCATACATTGGTTCACAATATCAACACTGTTATCAACACAAATAGATTTTCTAAAAGGCATTGACATCGCTGAATAAACATGAGCACGGCACGTTTCACAGTCGAAACGTGGCGCGGGTGTTTTTATATGAATGTATCTCTGAAGTGAACGACTGTCTTTAGAAAAGTTTCGATGTTATTTTCATTTAATCTTTCTTAATCTTTCCTGATAAAGCAGCGTTTATGAGCGTTGCTGGTTTGTGTTCAGCCGTTACCACGGAAACCACTTTGTGTTCGGTTGTTACTGTGGAAACCGCTTTGTGTACAGCCGTTACCGTGGAAACCGCTTTGTGTTCAGCCGTTACCGGGGAAACCGCTTTGTGTACAGCCGTTACCGTGGAAACCGCTTTGTGTACAGCCGTTACCGTGGAAACCGCTTTGTGTACAGCCGTTACCGCGGAAACCACTTTGTGTTCGGCCGTTAACGTGGAAACCGCTTTGTGTACAGCCGTTACTGTGGAAACCGCTTTGTGTTCAGCCGTTACCATGGAAACCGCTTTGTGTACAGCCGTTACTGTGGAAACTGTTTTGTGTTCATCCGTTACTGTGGAAACCGCTGTTTCTGCCGCTCCTACAGCGCCTCCTGCTGGACCTCTTTATAAACACTGCAAACCTGAATTAAATACTAGTGTGGATGTTTCTACAATATTCACTCATGACAGTAAAATAGGGCGTTCTAAGTCAGTCTACCGCAGTATTTCCTCTCTCACTCAGTAGAACATGTGGTTTACACCCAGTCATGCTTGAAAAATAAAATACCGACATATATCGTGAAACCGGTATAATTTAGAAAAATACCGTGATAATTGTTTGGTCATTCCTCCCAGCACTAGTGAGCTTCAGATCCTCTGCTTCTGCTCTCCATCAGTCCACGCCTCTGACCTCTGACCTTTGTGTTTCTCTCAGAGGTTCATCCCTTACTGGGCGTGAAGGGCGACAGTAAGTCGAAGAAGAAGGCGGCGGGGCGACCCAAGGGATCTAAAGGTAAAGACAAAGACTCTCCGTTCAGACCCAAAGTCTGCCGGGACAGAGCAGAGGGGCTGGGGACGCCAGGTAAGACCCCGCTGCGACCTTTGACCCGCGGCTTGAGCTCAGCTGTGATTGGCCGCATCTACTTCCTGCTTGCCTTCCTGTCCTTCCTGCTCTGACCCCTGTGCTGTTTACACAATAACGCATGTGTGTGCGATCGAATGCTTCAGGTCTACTTGACCAAATCATTCCCATGATGCAACACTGTGATGTACTAAAACTCGCCTAATAATTCGTCCAAATCAAAAACCAGACTGATATTGTTATTACTACGGAAAATTGTTTTTAACATGAAATTTTACCACGAGATTGTACCTTATTTTTAGTAATAATAGTTTTAATGCAGGGATTAAAGTTCTCCGTCGCTACGACGGATTTCCGTTAATTGCAGCAAGTCCATGACGGATTTCCGTCAATGCGGGTTCCAGTCTGTCCTTAAAGTCTTAAATTCACTTTTCATAATTTTAAGGCCGTAAATAGGCTTTCATTTCTCAAATAGTGTAATAAATATCTTAATTTTAGTTTGAATAGGTCTTAAATTAAGGAAAGACGAGGTGTATTCACCCTGCTGAGGGGGATGTGATCAAAGCCTGGAGTGGAGCAAAAGCACGTTCCTCTCTCCACTCTAAGCACTCTGTAATCACTTCGCTCATAGTCCACTCCGGGTTTTCAATTACCGCTCACGGAAAGTGCATGTCAGGATACAGCTGAGCGCTGAGGTAGAACTATATTTCAGTGACACACTTATAATGCAGGTAGGGCTGCCTGGGCGATATCGATATAAAAAATATATCGATATATTTTTTAAATGCGATATGGAATTAGACCATATCACATCGATATAGTTCAAATTTGCGCTGTGATCCTCCGCTCCTCCTTTTCCACACTGCGTGCGTGTTTAGAACATGTTATGTTATGAGAGGCGAATCATGACTACTTCAGAAAACCCAGCACAATAGGAACTACCAGGCAGGCAGTGACATAAGTGTACGCTGAAATAAAGTTTTTCACCTCAGAAAAACGGACTTTCTTGTCCTGTCAGTCGTTATCCTGTTCTCGTAGCGCACACTCAATTGCACGCGCAAATGCGGCGGCGCGCGCTGTATTGCTTCACTGATCAAGTGCAAAAGAAACTACGAGCATGCAACGCCGTTACGTTGTAAATTACACGAAATAAAAGTAATGCAGGTATGATTCTCATTCTATTCACCAGTTTCCATGTTTCATTAACAGTTATTGTTAATATTGTGTATTCACCATGGTAACTGTCGTTTCCATATAACCCCAAAATGCCACTATTTTTCTTTGTGTTATTTTTTATATTTTTAAATGACTGTAGTGGCTCATACCAACATTGTATTAACACAAACTAGTTTGGGACTGCTATTTAATAGCTTTAGCCTAGGCCTAATGTTTACAGTGCTATGCATAAGTTTAGACACCCATACTAAAGTTGACTAAAAAGAGGAATAAAAAATCATCTTTTGGAAACTGAACTTAATGCCTTAATTTGAAAAATTAGGAAAAATCCAACCTTAAAGGACACCAATTTTCTTTGTGAATAAATAATGTATCGTAAATAAATAAATGTTCTTCCTTAAAATACAGGGTGCATAAGTTTGGACACCCCTATGTTAAATTCCCATAGAGGCAGGCAGATTTTTATTTTTAAGTATTTTTTTAATTTATTTTTTAGGATACTATGCATCCTGATAAAGTTCCCTTGGCCTTTGGAATTAAAATAGCCCCACATCATCACATAGCATTCACCATACCTAGAGATTGGCATGGTTGTATTTCAGTTAGCCTAATAGCTAGTTTGATTTGCATTGAGAGATGATCTTATGGAAAGTATCTCTAGGTATGGTGAATGCTATGTGATGATGTGGGGCTATTTTAATTCCAAAGGCCAAGGGAACTTTATCAGGATTCATAGTATCCTAAAAAAAAAAAAAAAAAAAATACTTAAAAATAAAAATCTGCCTGCCTCTATGGGAATTTAACATAGGGGTGTCCAAACTTATGCACCCTGTATTTTAAGGAAGAACATTTATTTATTTACGATACATTATTCATTCACAAAGAAAATTGGTGTACTTAAAGGTTGGATTTTTCCTAATTTTTTAAATTAAGGCATTAAAGGTATAGCGGAGGATCTTTTTACTTTCGGGTGGATACCCTATACTATTGGTCCTCCTAATTGTCAATCATTCTGGTGAATCAATCAAACTTTTCAAAAAGTGGAGAGGGCGGGACTTATCTAAAATTCGGAAAGATCCTCCGCTATACCTTTAAGTTCAATTTCCAAAAGATGATTTTTTATTCCTCTTTTTAGTCAACTTTAGCATGGGTGTCTAAACTTATGCATAGCACTGTATTTATTAGTACTAGTCTTTACTATTAGTCATATTCTTACAATTTATGTTAAGTAAAGGGGAAAAGTAACTTACTTGTGTGTTAACAAATTTTGTGTAAACGTGTTATAATTTGCATATATATATATATATATATATATATATATATATTTATATATATATATATATATTCTTAATTTATTCATTACAAATTATTAATTATATTAGTATGTTCCATGCCTGGTTTTCATAGATTAAAATATAGCTTTTAAAATACGCCTACTGGCAATATTAAAGCGGTTTAAAACGTCTCCCCTTAAAACGCTATTGGTCTCGACTAATTAAAAAGTTAAAGGAATATGACTTGGCCTAAAAAAAAAATTTCAGTCAGAAGAATTTTTTTCACTTTAATCCCTGTTTAATGCTTTTCGCAAAATAAATGTAGTATTTCATCCTATAATTTCACATTATTTTTAATATTATCATACCATTTTAAATGTGTATTTAAATGTCCATTTTTGTTTGTGCATATAATTAATTCTGTTTATCTTGACATTCGCAATATAAATTTTAAATGTAATTTGCGAAATTTCGCATTTTTATATTAACATCGCTTTTGTTTGTTCATATTGTTTAATCTCTTCAGCGTGAATTTTCACCGCAACAGAACGAATAATTTCCATGATTCATTCCCATGAAACAAATTTTTATTTATTCTGTTATTTTTAACGGTTTTTATCACCACGAAAATTTGCTTTGAATGTGAATCTTTAACTGTGAATGATTCAGTTTTGAAAGTGAATCTTTAAGAGACGAGCGAATCAAATGTTCAAATACAATCATTGCAGTGATTCATGAGTCGTTTTGAAAGAATCAGTTCAAAAGAGTCATATGTTTTTGAATTGGATTATGCAGCAATGATATTTTAGTATTATTTATATACTATTATAGTATTATTGTATTTTTATTAAATATTAAATTTTTATTATGCTTTTGTCATTTATATTAGTTTTTCTATTTAGTTTTACTTCAACTAAAATAAAATTTGCTTAGTAGCTAAGGAAACATGTCTATGTTTTTCATCTAATATTTCTATTTTATTCCAGCTTTATTTTAACTAAGCATTTTTTAATGTTCAGGTTGTTCGTATCTTGTAGCACATGAATGATTCGCTTGCGATTTAATACATGCAAATTTCCCCCATAAATGGATCAATATGAGCTTTAGTTTTGGTGCAGTTTTGCATTGCTTTGTCGCTTCGCTCTTCGGGTCTTTACATTGACCTGAAGGATGCGTTTTTATTGATAAAAGTGTTAATTTGACATGTTTAGATGTTAAATTTAACCAAACGAATGCTGTTCTTTCAGGAAATCTTGTTTCGTCGGTGTACAAGCCGCATGAGGTGCAGGGATTGGACTGATTGGACGCCGGCGCCCCCTGTCTGTGTGGATGAATGAGGCCGCTCTTTTATATGAACTTTACGGACTGGAATTGAGTTGCGTTATTACAGAAGGACGTTACAGCTCAACAACGCCACAGTTTGAAGCCCGTCTGCTGCGTTTCCTTGCTTAGAGAGTGATAAGAAGAGGGAAGCATGTATTTTTACTTAGAGTAGATCGATCTGTCTCTGTGTTTAAGCACTAGTTGGGTCATATACTCAGTCGGATATATTTGTTTTGTTTTTTTCTGTGAGATCCTTAGACTGGTCGTGTTTTTTTTTTATATATACATATTAAACCAGTTTGTTTTTTGAGACTGTGGTTTCTGTGTATGATGTTTTTTGATACAAATGTTTTCAGAGGAATGAAGAACATAAATCAACCTTGTTCGCATTTCGCAAATGTTTTTGTTTGTTTTTTAGTTTTGAAATTTTTGTTCATGTTGTTAAATCCAGTTTATTTTAATGTTCACAAAATAGATTTTGCATTTTTGTTCGTTTTAGTCTGTTCACATTGTTTAATCAAGATAATTGTTTTTAAAATATAATTTTTTTATTTTTGTAAATATCTAAAATGTTTTTTTGTTTCATCTAGTTTATTTTAACATTCGCAAAATACTTTTAAACATTCGCAAAAATTTACGTTATTTTAAATATAATTTCTTTTTTGTTTGTTTGTTTGTTCATATTTAATATTTTTTTATATATATTTAATAGGGTTTTGATACAAATGTTTTCAGAGGAATGGAGAACATAAATCAACCTTGTTCGCATTTCTACCACAGATCATGAGGTGAACCAACCGTCTCCATTTTGTTTTTCTGCACTAACAGCGTCCATCCAGCAGGTGGCGTCAGTGGTGCGTGCATGAAAGAGAGGGAGCAAGAAAGACATTTTTCTGTTATTCGGTTCCATTTTGTGCTTTTCTACTGTTGGATTCCATTTTGTGTTTCTGTGTTTTATTCTTTAACATTTGAAGTAGTCAGATTAAAAATCTGAGCGAATAGTAGAGATCCAAGAAACACTCAACTTCACCAGTGAAGAATCAAACTCCTTTTCGTCACCTGACTGGTAATCACTGTTCAGATTCACATGGAAACGCAAAAACATCATATTACATTTGGTAATTGTTTTGAAATTGGTATAAATATGAATTAAGATAATATTTGTCAAATAGTCTTGGGGAAAACGATGGAAAGTATGGTAATCATAGTCAAGTTATCTGAAAATATCAAAAAGTTAGTCTTCACTTCAGTAGGCCTATACACTTTAGTTAGTCATACTATACATCAAATAGAAATTGAGAGTGCACTCGCTATAACATGGGTCAAAATCACCATAAAGTGCCTTTGAGACTTCACAATTTCCCTAAAAAAAATCAGAGATTTTCCATTTAACTTTATATGTGTTGTATTAAGGAGACATTAGGCTGTTAGAAATGCATATTGGTCAAGCTCCAGCACTTTTTATAAATTAACTGCAAGCTAACAATATAAGAGCAAACGATAAAATATGTCCACCCTGTCATGGACAAATTCATAGTAGAATAAATACATTTTCATTGCATAGTGATTATAAAATGTAGATCTGTGGAAAGATAGTGTGTCCCTTTCCCAACAAAACATTTTAGTTAATGGTAAAAGTATTTTTATAATAATGAAGTTACTGCTTAAATATGTATTGCCCAATAAAATATGTGCTAGTTGCACATTCTATTCTAAATAAAATCTAACAATAAAGATATTTAGTCAAAATTTTAAACAATACTAACTGGCCCTCATTTGTTTATTAAGAAATCAAACACAAGGTTTTGTTAACTTGTTAAAATAATTTGTTTATTTTCATCCTAAAAGTTGAAAATGACAGGGTGGACAACAAAGTGACAGGGTGGAACTTGGCGTGACAGGGTGGACAAATGCTTTAATGAGTGAACTAGAACGGGGGAACATTTTAAAAACAACAGGACCTTCAAGAAACCCTTAACCAATACAGAAGAAGGAGGGGCCTGGCTCAGACTGATTTTCAGGAGTTGCAAATGTCCACCCTGTCATGAACCATGTCCACCCTGTCATGTGACAGGGTGGACATTTTTTGGCTAAAGTTAGTATTTAATGAGCACATGGTGAACAGCAGTTAGCAAAGTGATTCACTGTTGAAGCTGACTGTGCACTGTTTAAAATGTATATTTAGAATTTCTGAAAAGTTTTTATATTAATTCATATTTCACAATGACAGGGTGGACATGTTAAGCTTGACAACAGGCAACTACAAACACAATATGATGAAAATGAGGAAATATAAGTGTAGATACTTATTGTGTGTGTTGCAGATGTTTTAACCTCCACTGAAGAAAGACCGAATGGGGGAGGGGATGTCACTGAGTACATCAGTTGGTTTCTTAAAGGGGCGTTTACCCCATAATGACAGGGTGGACAGCAATTTCAGGGACACATGCAAACTGCTTAATATTATTATGAAAATAAAATATAAATAATCAAAATGACCTGTTTTATTAAATAACTTGCTGAGGACAATAAGTACATTAAAAAAGTATTTTAATTTTACGTCATTTAACCACTTTTTACACTCACTGAAGTTAGCTGAGCAGCGTGTGGGACATGCCAAAATCACATACATCCAATCAAAGAAAATGGTATAAAATCAGAAAAACACATTTCAAGGGACATATCATTTTACTTTTATGTGTGTAAGTGTTTGGCCATTTATAATAAAACCTCAGAATTTCATTATTTTGCATTATGTTCATGATGACTGAGCGATTCTGATGAGGACACCAAAGGCACTTTATAGTGATATTGACCCACATGATGTGATGTTCCTGAACAAGTGGGATATCATTTCCTACTAATTTAAATGGGAAATTCGTTGGTCAAAGTGTGTGGGAACACTGAGCGCAAATTGAGTTTCGTTGACAGATTTCTATGAACGCCAACTTCAATAAGGACCAAAAAAACACTTGATGTAGCTAATTAAAATCTCATCTTTATTACAACCACATGTACATCATATTCCAAGAAAATGATTTCTAAAAGTGGAAACGAGCAAAATCCAATGCGAGAGAGAGAGTCAGAGTTCCGTTAATAGCACACGTCTCTTCCGTTCAAATCCATTATTCACAGCGTTTGACTCACGGTGAAAAGGACGTCACGTGATTTTACCTCAGAAAGGGCGGGAGAGCGAGATGCGTCGCAGAGAGTCACAGTTGTGAGGAAAAAATTGTAAACACTCCAGTGCTCATGCACCAAAAATAGTGCAGGTGGGAAAGATCCTGATTTTCTGCTCAAAACAAAGATCCGCAAACATCCCACGATGACAGGTGACTCTGAAAATACTTCATCTTCTACTTTGGAAAATAATTAGGTCTCACTCAAGAAACCGGAGCAGGACGAAATTGTGTAAAGGCCTGTTCACACCAAAAACGATAATGATAACTATAACGATATTACTGTCCACACCAACGATCTGTTTATTATAAGCGGGCACTGAAGTTTTATCAGCAGGTTTAAATGCTCGAGCTCTTTAAAGCATGATAGATTCTGATTGGCTGTTAATGTTTTTTATCGTTCATTAGCTGGAAAAAGTGGTTTAACAAGAGTGATTCCATTCCTCTGTGGGCATATATTATTTTAAATTAGAATTCTTTATCGTCAGTTATCGTCTTTGGTGTTAATAACCTTTAATCATTCACAAAAGCATGTCAATTGTTGTATTTCTGTCACCATAATTTGTGCTAAATTCGTTCTGCTCGTGTTTCATGATGCCCATTGTAAAATTGAAACCCCCTGGTTTGCGGAAAGGTGCGGTGAAAATATAATTCTGCACCGAACAAGAACAAAACGAAGTTACCAAATTGCTGTACTGCTGTTGACACCACTTATAATTCTCGTTTGAGTCTTTATAAAAGTTCTTTGTTCCTTTTAGTGACATCAATTGTGAAGAGGACAAGAAAAATAGCTTTAAAAATACTCTACAGAACTACAGTTATAGTGCAAGAACCCGCACACACACTCATGTTTTCCGCTGCCTGATCTCCAGCATGACCCTGAACACCCAATCATCTGACTCACGACCTGCCGTTAGATTATCCGATGTTATTCCCAGAGAATCAGATTCACGATTGAAAGGTGGGGCTGTGCTAACACCACAAATTCGGCTAGCGGAAGACGGTCTGAGAGGGAATTTTCAATTTTGTGCAAAAGTGACGTAATCGGATGTAGTTTATAGGCTATAGTTGCGAATAATCTGAAAGTAAATGAAATCTCACGGTTAGCACCACCTTAAATTGATCCGTAACGTAAACTTTTCTTGGCACCAAAATGAAATTCGGTTTTGTCTGGCGTCGTTGTATTGCTTCATGCGGTCGAATCAAAACTGCAGTGATTTCGCTCCATATTAACAAAACATCTTTTTTACAACACAATGCAAAACGAGATACTCCAAATATGACATTTAAAAATCAATTTACTACGGTGTTTTTTGGAAACATCTGTATCTACAGTAAACCTCAATTTCAGGAGGTAGCTTTGTGTAGTGCGGGCGGTCCAACACACACAATCACACACACACGCACATCTGAACACACACACTTGGCGGGTGTCGCTATACAGTTGTGACGGTTAGCAACGACATGGGCAGCTGCCGGGCGTCTTCGCTCAGGCGCGATCCGTGCGTCAGGAGTTCCTCTACGGTGGTCCAGTCGTCCAGTAGCTTCCGGTTCCTCAGGCGACTTAGTTTCCTCTGGCTCATCTCGAGAACTGTATTATAACTATCTACGCTGGCTCCTCCCACGACCCCGTGCACCAATCCAGTCGTAGCCATGCCACCTCTAGCTTGCAGCTGTTGCTGTTTCTGTAGCATATGTTCGCGTCGCTCGGTCCGGCTCCAGTAGCGACCCATGCGTACCTCGCTATGACTCTCCTCATCCGTGCTCATGCCGCTACGCTCATCCGCTAGTCGGGACGCTCTGTCCCGTAGCATCTGGTTCCGCATTGCACGCAAGTTCCCACTCGGCGTTTTCCTAGCGGCCGTGGTTGGAACGTGTCCCTCCAAGGTGCTATAGAGTCCACCTCCTCCACACGAACCCGCGCGGTTAGCGGGTTTCGGCCAGGTGTCGTTAGCATCCTGACTGGGCGTGTGGCTTAGCGTGTGGAACCGTTGCTGTCTAGGCGGCTGCTCCATCACGGGATCGGTGGATGCTAGCATCCTGCGCTCATGGAGATTCGGAGGCATGTAGCAGAGCTCCTCCGCGGGAGAGATCAGGGATGGATGGCTCATCGCATGCATAGCGTGTGCAGTCCGCATAGGGAGTGCGGGGTGACTAACCACTGGCAAGTCTGGCTCTTCAGGGAGATTTGTAGGAAGGTCGGCTCCGTGGCTGCAGGGATGTAGCGTAGCGCTGCTATAATTAGGCGAGGCTGGGTGACTAGCGCGTCTGCGGTACTCCATAGGCGTAGGGCGGTTATGAAGCGTCCGGCTCCTCCTTAGCATTCCCACAGAGCTCGGATGTGGCAAAGCCCGCCGCTGGCCGGACGGCGTACTGCACGTGGAGTGCACCGCGGGATTAAACAGCGAGCCGCTGCTAGAGCTATGCCTGTTCAAAGATGGCCGCTCCGCCTTGCGATACTGCACCGACGACACCCGCGACAATCCTCGCGACCCCACGCAGACATTTTGAGGTTGAACCGTCAGCGTTTCCGGGATGGCTTCCAGCGGGTGTTTAATCTGGCTGTCACGCCTCTCGCGGGAACACGGCTCCCCCTGGTGGTGCAGTCGGGCGTTGTAATGGCGCATGCGCTTCTCTAGAAGACGCTGGAAGCGGAGGAACTCGCCAGTGCTGACGCTGTAGAAACCAGAGTCGCTGAGTTCTGACGAGATGAAGGACTCTGACGAGGGCGAGCCTCCTCTTCCTCCGCGGGCGTGGCACTCCTCCACCCCCTCCTCCGTCTCCACCCCCGACAGCTCCCCCTGGTGGAAACTCCCGTCAGTCCAGCCGAGGCCACTGTCCAGCTCGTGGTGAAGAGGCAGGTAACCCAGGGGCTTCTCCATCAGGTAGTCATCCTCATCAGTCTGGCACAAACACACATATTAAGACATTAGAGCAATAAGCAACTCGAGGTGATGAGTTACAGTGATTTTACTAGAGATGCACCGATGTATCGGCTAATAATCGGTATCGGTAATAGTAGTATCGATAGTGAAAATAATAACTTTAATAGTTTTTTCTCCATATAGGGACTTCAGTGGGTTCTAACGGGTCGAAGGTCCAAACTGCAGCTACACGATCCAGCCGAGGAATAAGAGTCTTATCTAGCCAAACCAGCCGCCATTTTATAACAAAATAAACATTTATATACTTTTTAACCACAAATGCTCGTCTTGCACTAGCTGTGATCAACACACATTACGTGATCAGGTTGAAAGGTAAAACAACGAAGTTGGAGGAGAAAATGAGATGGAGTTTTTCGCCTGACCCTACACTTCTGAACCGGAACACAAGTTGTTCCAAGTTTGTCTTAGTCTTTGCACGTTGGCTTTGTAAACACTAGGTCGGTACTTCCCCCTGTGTCACGCGCGACCTTTCAACCTGATTACGTAATGTGTGTCGCATCACAGCTAGTGCAAGACCAGCATTTGTGGTTAAAAGTATATAAATGTTTATGTTTTTTTATAAAATGTCCGCTGGTTTGTCTAGATAAGACTCTTATTCCTCGTCTGGATCGTGTCGAGACTTTGAAGCTGCACTGAAACTCACATTTGGACCTTCGACCCGTTGGACCCCATTGAAGTCACTATATGGAGAAACATCCTGGAGTGTTTTCCTCAAAAACCTTCATTTCTTTTCCACTGAAGAAAGAAAGACGTGAACATCTCGGATGACGAGGAGGAGAGAAAATTATCAGGAAACTTTAATTCTGAAGTGAACTACTCCTTTAAATTTTACATGAATGCCATTGACTGAACGGCTCAAGAGTCGCTCCGGTGGCTCAGAATCTTCACCATATTTATGATCGCTTGTTGCCTGGTAACACATAACTTACATAACATGTGACTCCTCGCCTCTCGGGCCGTGACGGATGAAGAGAATCACACGAGAACCAGAACAACAACAACACGCCGCTGCGGTTCTAGATTCATTCAGTCACACTTTTTGACTATATTCACAACCCCACATTGAATACTCAATAATTCAGTGTTTTCATCAATTATTCCCTCAGTCCTGGTCATGTGACTCTCACCTGACTCTGGAAACTTCTGGGCTCCTCGAAGTTGGTTTTGCAGCAGCCGATCAGACAGTTCTGTCCCTGAGAAACGCCACTGGAGAACTCCTGCTCCTGAAACCATTAAACCAGTCCAGAGATAAGTTCATATTGGATTGTTACGGTGAGAAGAACATCCCAGCATTTCCGAAGCTTCCCGATGGATTATTAGCATAATGAGGCTGTGATGTGGAAGAGTGATTATTTTACACCACTGAACAGTAAACGTCTGTCTGTCTCTCCTTCAGTTTCTTTATTAAGGGCTGTTTCCTCCTGCGCATCACACGTGTGTGTGTGTGTGTGTGTGTGTGTGTGTGTGTGTGTGTGTGTGTGTGTGTGTGTGTATTCCCAGGCGTAGCTAAATGCATGAATAATTCCAGTGCATAAGAGAGCAGCTCCATTTTGAAAAACGCGTTTGTTTGGAGAACAGCACACACACACTCACTCTCACTCACACACACTCTCACACTCATACACACACACTCTCTCACACGCACTCACAAACTCACTCACACACTCTCACGCACTCGAATACACACACGCATACACACACATGCAAACACGCACTCACTCACGCACTCACTCACGCACTCACTCACGCTCTCACTCACACTCGCATACACACACACGCATACACACACGCAAACACACACTCACTCACACATACTCACACACACTCACTCACACACACATACACATACTCACTCACACACTCACTCACATTCGCATACACACACACACAAGCAAACACACAATCACACACACTCACTCCCTCACGCATACACACACTCACTCACTTGAACACACACACACAAGAAGCATGAAACAACCGCTTTTAAACACTCATTTAAGCCATTGCGGAACGATCAGGATTTGGAAAGAAATACTTGATATTCAACCTAAATTATTGTTTGCATGACCTTTAAAATGTGGCACATAACAGACACTGGTGGTCACACACCGTTTTTCTCCACATAAAGGGTAAATCAATAACTATGCATCTCCTCATGAATATTAACAGCTTATAATCATCATAATGTGATCATGTTAATAACTCACGTTGTAGGCCAGGCGTTGCCTGTGCTCCAGGTCTCTGGGCGTGTTTGGCAGATACTCGTACCTGCTTCCCTCTCTACGGTTCACGGGCAGGGTCATGTGATTGTAGTACATCCTGAGAAGACAACAACAAAACACTCATATATTACACTTAAATATATATTAAAGGCTGATAACACAAGCCACGCCCCCTCCCTCCAGCTATAGGACACGCCCCTTCATATAAGATGCTGTTATTGTGTTTATAAAGATCTGACCTCATTCTGATATAAAGACCAACAGCAGCATAAAGACGCCTACAAAGAGTATGATGGTTATATGAACTATGGATATTACATTAATAGTAATATTAACAGTAATGGGTAGTCTATAATTAACAGTAATGGGTAGTTTATAATTATAGTAATAATGTTTTTCCTATTAAACGGCACAATGTAATATATATATATATATATATATATATATATATATATATATATATATACCTGCCACATTGCAAAAAGTAAATTTTTTTAATAAACTGAACATTAATAATTGTGTTGATGCAAAAACACAAAATAAGAGTTTTACTCACTGTTCGTTTTCAATCTCAGGCCACCAAACTGCGAGTTAGATATTAAATATTTACAACAATAATTTGGAAATCTAATACATTTTGAAAATCCGGAAAACTTGTTCTCATTTGCGTTAGGACAGAGGTTATGTCCGATTCGCGTGCAAATGACTCGAACCAGTTCTTTTGGTCAAAAAGATTCACGAAACAACACCGAACTCGTTATGAATCGTGATTCAGGACTCGTGTGAACCAGTTCTTTTGAATAAGTCAGTCAAAAAGATTAACGAAACAACCTGGAAGTTGAAGCACTTTTACACCGGGCTCTCTCAATCAGAGAATCGTTCAGGGGTGCGTTTCCCGAAAGCATCGTTAGCCAACTATGGTCGCAAGTTCCGTCGTTACCAATAGAGTTCAATGGACATTGCGATGAACTTGCGACCATAGTTGGCCAACGCGGGAAACGCACCCCAGAGCCGTTACGGAGTTTGCAACCGACGCCCTCGCAGAAAAGCGCGCATTTTTCGTTTGAAAAGAACCGGAACCGTTATGGACTAACTTCAGATTAGTAAGATTTATATTAATCTATTTACTGACTGTTCATTTAACAATGTGTAATTAAATATAAATATTCAAAACATTTAAGTATTTTTCCAAAAATATTATTAGTTATGGTTTAGCAGCACTGAGAGGCTGAAGGGAAACTTTCTTTGGGAGTAAGCAGAAAAGTGGATTACATGTTTAGAATAATAATCAACACATGTAACTTCTTCAAACAGTAAGAAATATTCTTACAACTTTTTTTTTTTTTAATAATTATATGGAACATTTTCAGTGCCAGCATCAAACTGAAACTTATTTACTCAAAATACTAAAATGTCCCTTAATGACAACACACAACTTTGGCTTCTAAGCTTAAGTAAGAAGCTACGCACTCAGTCTTTCTTTTCAGTTGTTGAATTTGGAAACTAAAATTTAATTTGGCTTTCATTAAAGGTTTAATTTTTTTGAGCTAATTGCTCGCTAATCATGTTTGTTGTCCGGAGCCACTGGATGCTTGATGTTTATCTTTCTAGACTGGAAATGCTCTCAATTGATCAAACGTCTTTTCGCTATATGAACTCAAGAGGTGAGCGTTCACCGCACATGATGAAACTTCAGAATGCGGCAAAGGATAAAATATGCTCGCATGCACATTCCCCCTCGTTTACATGCGCATGGATGCAAACCCTAGCATGACTGTGCCTTAGGGCAGCTCACATGCTAGAGAAGGCTCTGACGGAGCGTGACGGATGGGAACATGTGTGTTTTGAGAGGCATAGATGGACATTCTCATTGGTCAGTGCTTCTCAGGCATAATTAAAATTAGCAACGTTTGGTCACATGACAGAGTACTTTAAAAAGTCCTGTCCTTCCAACACAGCATGGCCATTGAAATCACTAAGTTCAAACAGTGTTGTAACACAAAGTAAGAGACTTCCGATTTCTTGCGTTAGTATTGTTAACGTAAGAGCGTGTGTCGACATCAGTAAAGCTTTCGTTATCGTTGGCTTCCAGGTATTTAAGCTGTACAAAAAAGTCTGTTACTGCAAACTATTCATATTCATATTATTTTAATATATTAATGTAATCATAAACACACTGGTATGTATGTAGCACAAATAGTTTTACCGTTTACTGCACTTACTGTTATTCTTCTAGTTACACTCTTTAGTTTAAATAAAGGAGGTTTTCGCAGCGATGCCGTAGAAGAACCATTTTTGGTTCTGTTCAGTTCATAAAACCATTTTCTTAGTGTGAAGAACATTTTAAAGTCCCCCTGTGGTGAAAATCCAGCTTTTAATGTTGTTTATGTGTCTATGTGGTGTTTTTAATCTGCTTTAAGACAAACCATGTGTAAATTCATAAGTCGACTCCATTGCTGAGTATTTTCTCCTTAAAACTGCAGTGAACCAAAGACAGTCTCAAAAACACGCTTTGAAATCGCTGGTGTTTCTGACGTCACAAACTACCTTGTAACCAATCAGATCAATGTGTGATCGTCAACCAGTGGATCTCTGAGCTGAGTGAGTGAGTGGAGGCGGGGCTCATTTGCATATTCATAGAACCATGCATACTAAATGAGGCGAGGGTGTCGAGTTACATTCAAGATATTTAAAGGCATGACATTTTTTTCAAAGAAAAAACTTTAAATATGTCATTTTGGAGATCAAAGATGAGTTTTAGGGATAAAATTATTGACTACAGGGGGACTTTAGTAATCTAAAGAACACTCCCACAAAATAAGGTGGAGAGGTACATAACTTGAAGAAAAAGTGCAGTTTAATGAATTATAATGATAAGAAATACTAGTTTACAATATCAAACTGTTTTCATACAGCTAAAAGTAACACTAGAAGTCGTGCATATTCAAGTTAAAATGGCCGCTCCAACGTTAAAAATAATTATGCAAGCACCATAAAAAGAAAGTCGTTCACACAAGACTAGTGCTGGGCGGAATGACCAAAAATCCATATCACGGTATTTTTCTAAATTATACCGGTTTCACGGTATATGACAGTATTTTATTTTTCAAGCATGACTGGGTGTAAACCACATGTTCTACTGAGTGAGAGAGGAAATACTGCGGTAGACTGACTTAGAACGCCCTATTTTACTGTCATGAGTGAATATTGTAGAAACATCCACACTAGTATTTAATACAGGTTTGCAGTGTTTATAAAGAGGTCCAGCAGGAGGCGCTGTAGGAGCGGCAGAAACAGCGGTTTCCGCGGTAACGGATGAACACAAACCAGCAACGCTCATAAACACTGCTTTATCGGGAAAGATTAAATGAAAATAACATCGAAACTTATCTAAAGACAGTCGTTCACTTCAGAGATACATTCATATAAAAACACCCGCGCCGCGTTTCGACTGTGAAACGTGCAGTGCTCATGTTTATTCAGCGATGTCAATGCCAACCGCAAATAGATTTTCGAAAAGGCAGTGTTGATATTGTGAACTAATGTATGGGAAACAATATAATTTGACAGCTATCAATTATAGTTTAACCTCTCCATCTTCAGTCACAGTAACACACACGTCTGAGCATCACCAGTGAACAGTGAAAGACCCTCTCACACAGTGTCGCGCCGCGTTCCCAACGCAGTTAAAGCGACATACACCGGTACTACGGTATATTAAAAATTCATATCATAACAAAAATAAACACCGGTATTCGGTATGAACCGGTATACCGCCCAGCACTACACAAGACACACTCGTCATTTCAATAATTTAATTGAACGCAGCTATTTTGTTCTTAAAAACGCAATGCTCATAAACTAGCATGGTACATAGGCCAATTTCAGCACGAGATTGCATTGTGTGTGAACGTCTGCATGTCTGTGTTTGTCCTGCAGGTGGCGCCGGTGAGCTACAGGTGTGTCGCACCTGTCCGAGGGAGGCAGGCGAGGCAGGGAACACGAGTGCGGACGGAGAGGATCCCACGGGCGCTCCGTTTGCGTGCTGCAATCCGTCGTTCGGTTATACTGCAGGCTCCGCCCCCTCCCCTCAATCTGGAGCGTGATTGGCTGCTCGTAGCTGGCCAGGATACGGAAGGCCTCTCGCTTCTGCAGGTGCGTCAAATCCTGACCGTGAACCTGAACGACAAACAGATCAACAGAAAAACGCAATTAATTTCAGTCCGGATCTCGCGCGTTCAGACGCTTTAGCGCACGCTCTATTTAGCCTGATTCGGTTTATCACTGCTATAGGTTGACTGAAGCGCAGCTGTGTGAACATATTCCTCACTCAGCACCACAGCTGACCGGATTCGTACCACACACACACACACACACACACACACAACGAAAATCATGCTGCATCTTCATACCGACACGCATCACTGCATGAGTCATGAGAGAGAGACGGCACATGTGTGTGTGTATGTGTGTGTGTGTGTGTGTGTGTTTGAACCAGCATCATTGTCACTCCTAATCACCATCAGCACACAATCGTGAACATTTACACACACACACACACTGGACTCACCCCCATCCCGTCGCCCATCCACGGCCCTGACAGTCGACAGCCCATCACCAAGGCAACAGATGAGCAGGATTGTGCGCCAATGCTGTGAATTCACTCCAAACGCAAGATGAAGATGAAGAGGATGAAGGAGCAATGCAGCTGCTGCCGGCATACATGAACACACACACATATACGCTCACACACACACTCACACACACACACTCGCATACAGAGCTGCAGTGAGAGAGACGCGCAGGAGTATCGGACGAACGGAGCGCTGTCTCTCCTCTCTCTCTCTCTCTCTCTGAGCGTTCGACACTGAACACTGCCACTCCAGCACTCAAGCCCCGCCCACCTCTGGCACATCTCTGCTGTGATTGGTCAAACAGCTGCGCCTGTCAGCTGAGCGCGAGAGCTGATTGGCTGGCTGGGGTCGACCCTCGTTAGACGCTCGTGTCCAGCATTCAATCAGATTCCAGAGCTGTGAAGACATAAATATGCATTTAATTAATGAGAAGATTTAATTAACTCACTCATTATCATAGTCCTAGTGTTGAAGTTGAGAATGTGTGCAACCACCAATTTTTATTCTTGATTTATTCAAAGGACTTTTAGGACAAACATTAAAGGGGATCTATAATGCCCTTTTCACAAGATGTAAAATAAGTCTGTGATGTCCCCAGAGTGTGTGTGTGTGAAGTTTTAGCTCAAAATACCCCACAGATATTTTATAGCATGTTAAAATTTTCCCTTTTTTTGAGTGAGCAAAAACGTTTTTTTGTGCCTGTCCCTTTAAATGCAAATGAGCTGCTGCTGATGTGTAGTTAATGTGTAGATGTGTATCTTCTAGTCATTGATTAGCATATTCTGTCATGATAATCTATAAATCGTGTTCAGGGGGCGGGGTTTATGTAAATTTTAGGGTTGGTGATGTCACTAACCCGGGAGGAATGTGGTGTAGTCTCTACCAGCCGTTTGTTGTAGTCCTTAAAAAGCGATTTCTTTAAAAGCAAATATCTCCCTTTGCTGTGAACTTTGAGCGTTGTAACTTTGCAGATGTTGTTTATGATCAAACAGCAACATTACACACTAACTAAAGTTAGAAAAAGTTAGATCATCATCAATCACCCTTTTAAATGTAAATAGCAGCTCAAGGGCCTCGTTTATAACCGCTGCGTCGCCCCTGAAAGAGTCGTACGCCACTTCACACGCACAAGTTCTGATTTATAAAAAGACACTTGACAGTACAACTGTAAGTAACTCTGATCCATGCGTACGAACAGTTTGGCGACACCGATGGAGATCTGAGGGACTGATGAAGAAAAACCACTTTAAATCCTCATGATGAGTCCTAATCATAAATACAATGATGTTCACAATAACAGTTTAAATACATAAAAGAATGATTTAATCATCTAATATACACATTTAGATTAAATATGCCATTCTCATTAATTGAGTTAAGCACTTTACATGACATGAAATCATTACAACAAGATACAACATTTCTTATATTCTAATGAATAGAAATATTAGTAGTGGATGCGCTGCTGTTGAACACTTTGAGGCACGCTGTGTTTTAATGTTTGCTCAGCGCATGATAATGGCAGAAAATATTTATATGCAAATAATGATCAATAATGAACAATAAGGCCTTTCTGTTTCCATTAAAAATATAAAGCAATTAAAAATACTATTTGGCCGGTGGAAAAGATTGAGAAAAACTTTCTCTGAAATGTATTTTATACTATTTGATTTCTTTATTCAAACACAAGGCGAGGATCGGCTACTAAATGATTGTTAGCAATGTAATGTGACGCACATCCGTATCTCATATTTTCCTGATGTCTTGTACCGTTAAACATGGCATCACGTGGATGAATATGCATATGCAAATGATATGCAGATGAGGTATGCATAGTAAAAGGAGGCGTTGTAAGCTCATATATGGTTATTTCGGGGTGGAGACGCATGTTCACAATCTTCCTCTGACTGGGATTATAAAGGGGAATGTTGCGCAGGTTCTGGCGTACACACGCTTTTATAAGTCTGAATATTTTTTGCCGTACGCCATTTTTGGCTTTCAGGCGCATGTCGACTTTTAGTAAGGATCCTACACACTCCTAGTTTTATAAATGAGACCCGAGATCATTTGTTCTTGGGATAGTTTAGGTGAGAAATGTTTGAGGCCGTGCACAGATTTCCTCTCTGGCGTGTTTTCGCTGGGTTTTTAAGGACTCTGGGATCCTGAACTCTCTGGTGGGAGATTCGGGACGTGAGCGAATCTGACAGCCGTCAGGGAAACACTCGCGAGTCTCTCTTGCGGGCAGCACATGAACGCACGCCAGAGGAAAGTGCAAATCTGTGTCGAGGCATCAGAAGCTCCAGTAAACCAGAAGAGAGGCATGAATAAATAAACCCGCTGTCCTTAAAGTCGGGGTTCTGCGAGGAGGATAATGGGAGGCGTTCGCTGGCGAAAGTATGTGACAGAATCGTGTCAGAGCACAAATCAAGTATTCGGGGTCGGGTTAGTTAAAGCACATTCACACCAAGAATGAAACGATAACTATAACGATAACTATATCAGTGTTCACACCAGTGTACGATAACTATAACGATAACTATATCAGTGTTCACACCAGCGTACGATAACTATAACGATAACTATATTAGTGTTCACACCAGCGTACGATAACTATAACGATAACTATATTAGTGTTCACACCAGCGTACGATAACTATAACTATATTAGTGTCCACACCAGTGTACGATAACTATAACTATATTAGTGTCCACACCAGTGTACGATAACTATAACTATATTAGTGTCCACACCAGTGTACGATAACTATAACGATAACTATATTAGTGTTCACACCAGCGTACGATAACTATAACGATAACTATATTAGTGTTCACACCAGCGTACGATAACTATAACTATATTAGTGTCCACACCAGCGTACGATAACTATAACTATATTAGTGTCCACACCAGTGTACGATAACTATAACTATATTAGTGTCCACACCAGTGTACGATAACTATAACGATAACTATATCAGTGTTCACACCAGTGTACGATAACTATAACGATAACTATATCAGTGTTCACACCAGTGTACGATAACTATAACGATAACTATATTAGTGTCCACACCAGTGTACAATAACTATAACTATATTAGTGTCCACACCAGCGTACGATAACTATAACTATAACTATATTAGTGTCCACACCAGCGTACGATAACTATAACAATAACTATATTAGTGTTCACACCAATGAACGATAACTATATTAGTGTCCACACTAGCGTACGATAACTATAACAATAACTATATTAGTGTTCACACCAGCGTACGATAACTATAACAATAACTATATTAGTGTTCACACCAGCGTACGATAACTATAACAATAACTATATTAGTGTTCACACCAATGAACGATAACTATATTAGTGTCCACACTAGCGTACGATAACTATAACAATAACTATATTAGTGTTCACACCAGCGTACGATAACTATAACGATAACTATATTAGTGTCCACACCAGCGTACGATAACTATAACAATAACTATATTAGTGTTCACACCAGTGAACGATAACTATATTAGTGTCCACACTAGCGTACGATAACTATAACAATAACTATATTAGTGTTCACACCAGCGTACGATAACTATAACGATAACTATATTAGTGTCCACACCAGCGGACGATAACTATAACAATAACTATATTAGTGTTCACACCAGTGAACGATAACTATATTAGTGTCCACACTAGCGTACGATAACTATAACAATAACTATATTAGTGTTCACACCAGCGTACGATAACTATAACGATAACTATATTAGTGTCCACACCAGCGGACGATAACTATAACAATAACTATATTAGTGTTCACACCAATGAACGATAACTATAACGATAACTATATTAGTGTCCACACCAGCGTACGATGACTATAACGATAACTATATCAGTGTTCACACCAGTGTACGATAACTATAACAATAACTATATTAGTGTTCACACCAATGAACGATAACTATAACGATAACTATATTAGTGTCCACACCAGCGTACGATAACTATAACAATAACTATATTAGTTCACACCAGCGTACGATAACTATAACAATAAATATATTAAGTGTTCACACCAGCATACGAAAACTATAACGATAACTATATTAGTGTTCACACCAGTGTACGATAACTATAACGATAACTATATTAGTGTCCACACCAGTGTACGATAACTATAACTATATTAGTGTTCACACCAGCGTACGATAACTATAACTATATTAGTGTTCACACCAGTGTACGATAACTATAACTATATTAGTGTTCACACCAGTGTACGATAACTATAACTATATTAGTGTCCACACCAGCGTACGATAACTATAACTATAACTATATTAGTGTCCACACCAGCATACGATAACTATAACTATATTAGTGTCCACACTGAAGGACGATATTGTTGTGTTTATTATAAGCGCTGCAGTTTTGTCGTATGTTGCTTTGAATGCTCGAGCTCTTTAAAGTGCCTTGGATCGCGCAGCTTTGTTTGATGCGTTGACGTAATTTCCACTAAAACAGGAAGCTAAGGCGGGACATATTGAATGGCCCCTCCCCCTTTTCAAATAGCCAATAGCGTTTATTTACCTCACAGACTGTGAGTCGTACTTGACGGCGCCATGGAAGTGAATCCGAGCGCTGATGATACGTTGGATTCAATAGTAGAGGTGGGAATAAATTCTAGCCATTTCATTTTAGTAAAACTCGAGCGTTTGAGCAACCGAACACACACCTAACCCATATTGCTCCGTGTGTCAACGGTAGTGATGTCAAATCAAAGCTTATTCATAACCTTAAAGCTAACATATTCATACTAAGAACTAAAAAACGTTTTGATGAAATTTTGATCTCAGTAAAGCAGGATGGATTCTGATTGGCTGTCGATGTTTTTAACGTTCATCCGCTGTTCTGAAAGTGATCCCAGTGTTCCTCTTGTGTTGTTATCGCTATAGTTTAGATGTTCCTCCTGTAGTTCCTGAGGAGAAATAAACTCATATGAGTCTATAGTCTTCATCCAGTGAGAGTATACAGCTGTTAGATGAGCGAGGAGAGCTGCTCCGCTCCCTGGAGGAGAGAAGCTCATATTAACAGCTCTGATCTGAGCAGTCTGAGTCCAGAAGTGACTCTGGGTCTTTTCTCAGAAGAAACTTAATTATCAATGAGATATTAAAGAGATTTCATTGGGAAGAGATGTTGTAGCGTGTCTTGCTCCGCTGGATTAGGTTTTGAGGCTCGTATCGCTCAAGAGACTTCATTGTGTTTTCATTTCTCAGGATCAGCTTTGGATTTTCTCCTAGATTAAGAAAAGGAGGAGGAGAAACACACACACAGACACACACACACACACACACACACACACACACAGAGAGACACACACACACACACACACACACACAAAAATGAGGAGAAACACTCTCATACACACACAGACAGACACACACACACACACACACACACACACACTAGGCTTGTTGCGATAGTCGGTGTTACCGGTGATACACGGTGTTTAACCCACCTACCGGTCATAGCACTTGACCACCGGCACCGTCCCCATCGTGTTGAAGTTTTAGCCTATAGTAATAAAGCACTTAATTCAGTTAGTGACTACTAGGGCCCTATGATTTCCGTGATGCAGAAAACGCGGACGGAATCACGGATTGTACACATGAAAACGGAATTCTCTTATACGCACGGAATTTGCATATGTTTTGTTGACATATTAAATAAAAAATGTTTTACTTCCTTCTCATTTTTGCAGTTTAAAACAACAAACGTAGAAAGGTCTCTACCTAAACCCAGAGCCATATAGAGAGACATCTGTCAATACAGTTAATACAGGGATGCAAACAGCGCGCTTTTCAGTATGAGTGCAAGCGTGAACCTTTTGCGCGCTCAAGTTCGTTATTTCAAATGTAGGCGCGCGGCAAGCGCGCTCATAAGTGAAGCGCCGACTGGCTCATTTTTCCAGGCGCAGCGAGATGAAAACACCTCAACTTTTCAGACTGCCGCAAGCGCACCGCAGTTCATGAGACAAGAACCAACATATCAACTTCACCCTTTCCATAACAACATTGAAAGCTCAGTCAACATAAAGAATGAGGGTAGCACACCACAAACACTACGGGTGTTTTTCTCTTCTCCGTAAATAAATCTTGTAGCAGAGCTACAGCAAGCATTTTTCGGTGGTGGAAATCTATTAGCTACTAAAACTTCTTTGTCGTTGTGGAGAGCGCGGTGCATGGTTGCATTAACGTCAGACGCCACGGGAAAATCGGACCGAATTTTACTATTAATAATAAAAGATTGCCTAAGCTAATATGCATTTGTATTTGTACACGCACATCTTCAAGCACACCACAAAAATGAAGGACACTGGAAGTTATTGATGTTCGTTCGTTTCATATTCGATGGTTGTGCGGTGTTTTTTTGTTTTTTTGTTTTTTTTTGCTGAAAAAGGCAAGCACTTTATTTAACGAATAGTGATTTTTTTTATATATAATTACTTTTTTGATACTTGCACGATGTGTGCAGTGGTTCGTTTTGTTAATAAATGCACTTTAAAGGTGTTTCATAAGTGCTTTTGTTTAGTTTTTACATGGTGTGTTAAGTTATTATTCATTTTGCAATAAAGATGTGTGTAATACGAGTATCTTATTGTTTTGTGTATTTTTATTAAGAATAAAATAAATTAACCCATGATTAATTCAAACAAATGCTACTGAATTGCCGCTAATTAAAGTGAAAGTAAATTGATACGTGTGCACGTCCGCATTTTCGGCCACCCGAAATCCCCGACACGCAACCCCGGTGACACCGGGATTACCGTTTTTTTTACACGTCGATTAACCGGTGGAAAAAATCCGTCACCGCAACATCCCTAACACACACACAAAAATGAGGAGAAACACTCTCATACACACACAGACACACACACACACACACTCAAAAATGAGGACGAACACTCTCATACACACTCATTCACACACACACAAACACACACACACACACACTCTCACACACTCACACACACACACTCACTCACACACACACACACACACTCTTTATCTCTCTCTCACACACATTCACATACTCACACTCTCCCACACACACACTCTCTCACACACACACACACCCACACACACTCTCTCTCACACACACACACACACACACATTCACATACTCACATCCTCACACACACAGTCTCACACACAGTCACACACACACTCTTCTCACACATTCTAAAACACACACACACACACACACACACACTCACTCACTCATCACTCACACACACACTCCCTCACACACACACTCCCTCACACACACACACACACACTGCTGGAGGGATGTGTCAGCTCAGATCAGAGGAGACAGCAGTTGCACTGCAGGCTGTGTGTGTGTGTGTGTGTGTGTGTGTGTGTGTGTGTGTGTGTGTGTGTGTGTGTGTGTGTGTGTGTGTGTGTGTGTGTGTGTGTGTATTATTCGATATGACATATTCATATAAACAATGTATCATGTCTCAGTCAACGCTCAGGAAGACACATGTGTTGCCATGGTGAGAGCCCTTCACATGAACCTCATCAACTTCTGCAACACACACACACACACACACACACACACACTACAGCTAAATATAGACAAACCTGCTGTCAGTCCACATGACAAACACACAGAACACAACAGCAGATCCTGCCATCTGCACTGTATTACATTCAGACACTATAGCATTTAGAAAGTATATTTAGTTAATATATACAGTGTGTATATATACACACACACACACACACTACATCTAGTATAAAAAAAAATAGCAAGACAGCAGGTAAATATAAAAAATAAAATGCTGCAATGTTAATGTGCAGCAGAGGATTATTGTGGCTGATTTGTGTTTTATCAGGAAGAAAAGCTCCTGGAAAGGCGAAGGATGTGAGCGGTCGCCATGGTAACAGATACTGGGATGTAAAGTGACAGAGATGCTCTGCGAGTCAGACATTTACTGAGTCAAAGATATTCTAGCCATATATGTGGCTAAATTTAAACGGGGAAAAAACTCAATAAATGTTTGATGATTAAACGATGTCAGTTTTAACATCTGTGTTTGGCGTAATACGCGTGCCCACCAGATGTCGCTGCTACACTTAAAGTACAGCTTCATAGCTGAAACTTCTGATCGTTATGTTTTGTTGCATTGGGGTTTGTGTTTTAGTTTGGATCTATTTAGGTCGTGTGTAGGTTTCTAATGTGTTGAGGTGTCGATCAAAGAGGAAAACCAGCTCCGTAAAGCCACACGCTTCTATAATTATCGCTGAAACTTTACGGTAAGCGCGTTCTCGCGGTCTTTGTTTTTCCCCCGAATATCGTCATGAAAACCTGCGTTTGACGTCAATGTCCATATTTGGTCTCGGACGGAAGGGGAGCGTCGCCACATCACGCAGTGTTTTCCACCCTGACGACCAATCAGTGAAACGAGGACGCCTGGAGAACCCGCCTCTTCGTTTGATTGGACGCTGGGCGTGTCACTGCAGGATCAGCGCGACTGACGTCGATGGCTTTGTGTATGCGTGTGTGTATATATCAGCGGAATCTCCCCTCTCACAACACATCAGAACGCAGTCGGAGCGGAACCGGCTGGACCGAACATCTCTCGGGGAATGTGTAGAGTTTCATCGTCGTTAAACTTGTTGCGTTAAATCACCAGCATCAAATCTAAACGGACGCCGGCTGTTGTGGTTTTTAACTCTCAGCAACTGTATTTTCATTCTGAACTCTATTGGACGGAGCACAATGACCCACGGTTCCGGAGCAGAGATGGTCCCGGAGGTTTCGGCCGCCGCGGGGTTTGTTTGCAGGCTCTTGCGCGGCCGCGGACGTTTGAGTGACGCGCAGCTCCAGGTGTTCAGAGACTGTCTCGCGCAGGCGCTCTCAGGTACGGAAAAACACTTAATCTTAAATATTAGTTATTGAAAGTATCTTAAATACCATGGTCTGGTAATACCAGTATATCATAGCTCTTTATTATGTAAAGGCCCGTTCATACTAAGAACGTTAACTATAAAGATAACTAGCGTTTATCGATATCGTTCTGTTTATTTGTCACTAAATGCTCGCCCTCGTTACAGCGGGATGGATTCTGATTGGCTGTCGATGTTTTTATCGTTCATCTGCTGGATAAAATCGTTCTAAAAGTGATCCCAAAGATATCGTTTTCGCTGTAGTGCTATTCTTTAATATTGTTATCTTTATAGTTGTCCTTGGTGTGAACGGGCCTTAATACCATTGTTCAGTGATCATATGACCAGTCCCTTCAGTTTTTCGCGAATACAACGCAAAATAAAATAATTTTGAGAACTTTTTACTTATATTAGGCGATTTCTTATTGCTGTGGTTTACTTGTAAGACTTTGGTCATATTTCCTACCCTAAGTGATCATGTTATTAAAGCTAAATAGTACACCACTTGAATAGCCTTTTTAGTTAGATACCCAAATAAACCAGATTTGTCCATTTTGTTTGTTCTATTGTAATGTATGACTATTGTGCATCTAACATAACACATAATATGGTACATGTGGTATCCTAATTATAAAAAATTGCGCAAATTTCTGGAAATCACCACCACAAAATCACTAATTTTGCTCGTTAAAATCACACAAATATATCGTGCAGGATTTTAACATAAGTGTTTCCTTTTTTCTTTAGAACACTACCAGAATCATTGGTTCCCCGACAGGCCGCAGAAGGGCTCCGGTTACCGTTGCATACGGATCAATCACGAAATGGACCCTCTGATTGGCCGAGCATCCAACCGTATCGGACTGACCAGCGGACAGCTTTTCTCACTCTTGCCGCGGGAGCTAACGCTCTGGGTGGACCCGTACGAAGTGTCCTACCGCATCGGCGAGGACGGGTCCATTTGCGTTCTCTACGAGGCGGAGCCTCCGGTCTCAACCCCCGCTCCTAGCATCTCAGCGTACGACCAAACGGCTAGCTGCAAAAACCGCTTCATGTTGGGCGGCCGCACTAGTCCACCCAAAAACTACCTGATGATGGTGTCCGGCTGAACGCACGGGACCGGTTCTGCCTGTACTCGCGCCTGACCGACCAACTGCCACATCAAGAGCTGTAGCTGTTCCCGTGACTTCACTTCGTAAACCTTTATTTAAGATGAACGTTAAAGCACTGGTTGTTACGCGGCTGCTGGACCACCGACTCTGGAGACCTATTAGCACTGTTCTGTGTGACTCGTTTATTTTGATCATCCCGAAACAGGTTTTGGGGTGTTTTCACTGGTGCTCACGCACGGTTTCAGTGCAACTACGATACCTCACGAGAATGTAAAGCAATTAAGGGCCTGAAACGTACTTTACGCAAATATGCGAATGTTTTAAGTTTAAGTTTTCAAACAACCATGACAACAATAAAACCTACTGGCGTTTAATGCCATCAGTTTAGTTGCACCATCTGTGGCAACTCTAAGAAAACCGACCGCCGTTTCAGTTTGTTATAGCGCCACCTGTGGCAACTCTGAGAATGCAACATTGTTTTTCAACGTATTTGCATTCGCATGCTTGCGTCCAGTGCGTTTCAGGCCTAATTATGCTGTGGACTTTAAAAATTCCTAACAAGAGCTGCTATTGAGCGTGGCGCCACATAAACAAACTCCCATAATCCCCTCTGCCTTAACCACAGCGCCACCGCTCCCTTAATAAACGTCACTGCCTGGCTCTTTTAGTCTTACTGTGCAATATTCAGGCAATAACTTCTTCTTGTGATGGCATGAAATGAGTCGTGCGGATTTGGGGGAAATTACTGTATTTTCCCAGAATGCTTTGCATGTGGTATGTTGGTTGGTATCAGGCCGAAGCGCCAGCAGAGACTCACGTCAAGCATTCTGTCTCCCTCGGGCTGCTGAGCAGCACGGTTACTCTCTCAGACAGAGACGATGTAGTTTGTAAGCTATTTTGAAGCAGAGTTGCTGTTAATGTACACTTTTATAAATGCATTTGTGCATAAAGTCAGTTTTTATTACAATAAAGCTTTTGTGAATGAAGCGTTTCTCTGTGGTCTGATGTTATTATGCTGTCGTAATGAGGTTTCAGCTCTCTGAGGCGTGTCGTTCGGTGGGCAGGTGTGTGTGTGTTATCTGGATGCGTCTGGGCTTGTTTTTCTCCTACACACACACACACACACACACACACTGAAAGACGTCAGATAGTCTTATCAGCAGCCTGTGCTAAGAGATTACCTGTGAGCCGCATGATTAGACAACATTTAACTGAAGGTTACGAACTGCCACATTTCGCTAAATTAGTTTAAAATGGACTTGTGCAATATTTGTGTTTTATTAGAGAATTAGCATAGCAAAATTTTAACATCAAACTATTGGAATCAGTCAAGAGTTGAATCATTACTTTAGCTACATGCTAACATCAAAGTCTATTAAAATCAATTGTGAGCAACATGCTAATGAAAAATTATTGGAATGAAGGAAATTTTTAGCTACAAACTAAGTATTAAACTATTGTAATCAGAAGGCGATTTGTGCATTTAGCTACATGCTAACATCAAAGTCTATTGAAATCAACAGTGAACAACATTTTAATGTCAAGTTATTGGGATTAATGAAAACTTAGCTACAAACTAATATTATAAATAATTGGAATCAGTAGGCGAGTTGCCCACTAGCATCAAACTAACTCAATTGTAAACATGCTAATGTGTTGTTGAAGCGAATTAAATTTTAGCTACAAGCTTATAACGTTGCACTTAGCAAGATCTGTTGTAAATTGTGTTTTGCATAACAGTTTCTGCCTCTGTGAAGTTTCACTCGCGATCTGAAAGGTTAGCGCTCTGTTTAGGCAGTAGGCTAGGCAACGCTAGCTCTCTGAGCCGCTCTATTGTGCGTCTCTGGCTGTTTTGTTCTGTCTGTGAGTGATTGCACTCAGCTGGGGATTTGGGAGAGTTTCTTTCCTGATGTCATAAAAGCACAATCGCTGGTTTAATTGAGGTCGTTTCGTGTGTGTGTGTGTGTGTGTGTGTGTGTGTGTGTGTGTGTGTGTGTGTGTGTGTGTGTGCGCGTGTCAGACACAAACACACGGGCAGATGGCCTGTTGAACACCAGCATCCCACTTATGGAGATCCACACTATTGTTCAGAGACGCTCCTGACGCTTGGACGCACACATATATACACACACACACACACACATGCACATATACATATACACTCACACACATACACACTCACACATATACACACATACATATACACACACTTACATATACACTCTCTCACACACAAATATACACTCACACACATATATACACATATACTCACACATACACACACAAATATACACTCACATATATACACATACACATACACACACATATACACACACTTACATATACACTCTCTCACACACATATATACACATACACATGTACTCACACATACACACACAAATATACACTCACATATATACACATATACACACTTACATATACACTCTCTCACACACAAATATACACTCACACACATATATACACATACACATGTACTCACACATACACACACAAATATACACTCACATATATACACATATACACACACACATATACAAACATACATATACACTCACACAGATATACATATACACACACTTACACATACTCTCACACACACATATACACACACACACACATATACACACACTTACATATACACTCTCTCACACACAAATATACACTCACACACAAATATACACTCACATATATACACATACACATGTACTCACATACATATACACTCACACAGATATACATATACACACACTTACACATACACTCTCACACACATATACACACACAAATATACACATACACTCTCTCACACACAAATATACACTCACACACATATATACACATACACATACTCACACATATACACATACACATATACACACACACATATACAAACATACATATACACTCACACAGATATACATATACATATACACACACTTACACATACACTCTCACACACACATATACACACACAAATATACACACACACACATATATACACGTACACATACTCACACACACACGCATACACACACTTACACGTACTCTCACACACACACATATATACACATATACTCACACACATATACATATACACACACACATAAACACACTTACACATATACTCTCACACACATACACACACACAAATATACACTCACACACATATATACACATACTCACACATACACTCTCACACATACTCACACACATATACACTGACACACATGCACATACATACACACACTCACTCTCTCACACATACACACATATACACTCACAAATATACACACACACATATATACACGTACACATATACTCACACACACACACTCATATATACACATATACTCACACACATATACACTCACACAAATAAACACACTCTCACACACAAATATACACACACACATATATACACATATACTCACACATACACTCACACACACATACACTCTCTCACACATACTCACATATACACTGACACACATGCACATACATACATACACACACTCACTCACTCATTCACACACACACACACACACACACACACACACACTTTCACATTAATGAAAAAAGTATCAGAATAAAGTGAGTTAGTGTTTAAAACAGGAACTGAGAGGTGTGTGTGTGTGTGTGTGTGTGTGTGTGTGTGTGTGTGTGTGTGTGTGTGTGTGTGTGTGAGAGAGAGAGAGAGAGAGAGAGAGAGAGAGAGAGATCTGCCAGTGGAGTCAGAAAAATATTCTGGTTTTCTGTAGAATGAAGTTTATTTCCCAGATATTAGTTCTCACTTTCAGCACAAACTCACTTCATGTTCATGATTTCTGTCAGTAAACAAGCTTCATATCTCCAGTCGATCTGCGTCTCAGGCCATACCTGGAGTTCTGGATCTGTTTAATGGAAAACAAGACGTATTTCTCATGAAGGAGAGACGAACACACACACACACACACACACAGCAGTGGATCTGATGTGTATTAATGGTGGTTGAGTGTGTTGTTTTCAACCGAACCTGAAGCGCGACCTTTGACCCTTCGTTAGTTTGTGTGTTTATACTCAATATTAATCATCGAGATGCTGATGATCTCAGGGGGGTTAGGTCAGCTGGTTAATCCCTGACCCTCGTTCACAAAGAAAACACACACACACACACAGATTAGCTCGCTTGTAATTATAAAGCTGGCAGTTAATCTGATCAGGATGAAATTAGTTAGTCTGCATTAAACACACACACACACACACAGGTTATTTTATGTGATTTTGTCGTGATTTTATGTAATCAGTCGGCGATTTGTACATTTAGCTACATGCTAACATCAAACTCATTGAAATCAACTGTGAGCGACATGCTAATGAAAAGTTATTGGAATTAAGGAAATTTTAGCTACAAACTACTATTAAACTATTGTAATCAGTCTGCGATTTGAACATTTAGCTACATGCTAACATCAAAGTCTATTAAAATCAATTGTTAGCAAAACATGCTAATGAAAAATTATTTGAATGAAGGACATTTTAGCTACAAAGTACTATTAAACTGTTGTAATCAGTCAGCGATTTGAACATTTAGCTACATGCTAACATCAAAGTCTATTAAAATCAATTGTTAGCAACATGCTAATGAAAAATTATTGGAATTAAGGAAATTTTAGCTACAAACTAACATCAAAGTCTATTAAAATCAATTGTTAGCAACATGCTAATGAAAAATTATTGGAATTAAGGAAATTTTAGCTACAAACTACTATTAAACTATTGTAATCAGTCAGCGATTTGAACATTTAGCTACATGCTAACATCAAAGTCTATTAAAATCAATTGTTAGCAACATGCTAATGAAAAATTATTGGAATTAAGGAAATTGTAGCTACAAACTACTATTAAACTATTGTAATCAGTCAGCGATTTGAACATTTAGCTACATGCTAACATCAAACTACTGAAATCAACTGTGAGCGACATGCTAATGAAAAATTATTGGAATTAAGGATATTTTAGCTACAAACTGTTAAACTATTGTTATCAGTCAACGATTTGAACATTTAGGTACATGCTAACATCAAAGTCTATTAAAATCAATTGTTAGCAACATGCTAATGAAAAATTATTTGAATGAAGGACATTTTAGCTACAAACTACTATTAAACTGTTGTAATCAGTCTGCGATTTGTGCTTTTAGCTACATGCTAACATCAAACTACTGAAATCAACAGTGAACACAAGGCTTGATGTGATTTGCGTTTGGATATTTCACTCGCTGGTCAGTTTCTGGATCCGAGACTCGCTGAGATCGAGCCTGTGGAGTCTCACACACATCAGCGCCCCGCGGGCGTGTGAACGACGTGTGTGTGTGTGTGTGTGTTCAGCATCACAAAAGAGTGTCAGGCGGGCGGAGGAAGGGCCCGATCTCAGATCTTTCTCCTGAAACCCGAGACAGAAATAACCCAGTCTCAGTTTTCATGAGAGATATAAACTAATGATCGAGGTCATAGTGAGAGTCACTGAAAACATCAGTTACGGGTTTGGCTTTTGAACAGTTTCATCTCGAATAATGACAGGATTAAATTAAAACATTGACTCAAACATGATTTTGAGGTAGAAAGATCGTAAAAAGTCGTTCAATTATGTTTTTTATTTACAATTTTGTACAAATGTGAAATTTTCACCTTCCACAAAACTTCTAAAGTCCTCAAATGTGTTTCAAGTGTAGTTTTATGATTTATCTCCTGCATAAAGCTGAGCGTCTGGAGATTGTGTTTCACTAAAGACTTGTTGATTCCAGCAGGGATCGAGGAAACAAAGCAAAGCATGCTGGGAAGGGTGAAGTGCTGAGAGTTTGTGAAGTGATTTAGTGGCGTTGACGTGTTTGGCAGCTGTTTCACTCATAGAGTCTCATTGTCCTGAAGTTCCCGGGAAACTCAACCAGCAGCTGTCGATACACACACACACACAC
Source organism: Vimba vimba (assembly GCA_022828995.1). NCBI lineage: Eukaryota > Metazoa > Chordata > Actinopteri > Cypriniformes > Leuciscidae > Vimba > Vimba vimba. Next base: position 44,394,768 of record CM040825.1, read on the forward strand.
ACACACACACACACACACACACACACACCCACCCTGCCCCCATATCCTCACACAACCCAAACAAACCCCCATCTCAATCCAAACAGTCCCTCAGCTCACGACGTTAACCCTTCACACACTGAGTCTAAATGAGACACACACACACTAAGTATTTCTAAAGAATTAAAATACAAAATGAAACATAATTCAAAATATTAATAAATACTTTATAAGTGTAAAGCTAAAGCGTCAAGGAGACTCAACTGAGAACTCAGTTACACTGCAAAAAAAGCTTTTCTTACTCAGTATTTTTGACTTGTTTCCAGTCCAAATATCGAAAAATTCTTGAATCGAGATGCATTTACATGCCATGAGATATTATGTCCTGTGTTCTGGGGAAATATTTCCAAATTGAGTGAGTTTCTGCTTAAAACAAGTAAATGTATCTGCTAATGGGGTAAGAAGAAAAATAATCTTGTTTCCATTTGAATTAACATTATTTTTCTGACCCCGTTGGCAGATAATTTAGATTTTTTTTAATCAGCAACTCACTTAATTTAGATTTTTACCCCCAGAAAACAAGACATAATATCTTGTGGCATTTCACTCATCTAGTAAATGCATCTCGATTCAAGAAGAATCTTTCGATATTTGGACTGGAAACAAGACAAAAATACTGAGTAAGAAAAGCAGTGTAAGTGTTCAGAGACTCAGGACTGAAGTTTGTTGATTGATTTGATCACTGGAGTGACAGGAAGAGATCAGCCCAGAACTCAGAGCACTTCCTGTTTCTGGCGCTTGTTTTTACAAACTTAAAAAGGGCTAAAAGAGCCGAACGACTAAACACACACAGATTTACAGGCACTTTACTTGGCTCTCCGCGCACATTCTCTCTCTCTCTTACACACACTCACGTAGAGACTCTCTCTCTCTCTCTCTCTCTCTCTCTCTCTCTCTCTCTCTCTCTCTCTCGCACACACAGAATGTTCTAGAGAACAAATTTTAGAGGTAATTAAAGAGTTTATTTGTGTTGTGTTTCACCAAAACACCAGCAATCTGGTGTGTGTTTGTAGTCTGGGTGTGTCTTCGGATTAACTTCCTCTCCTCCACACACACACACACACACACACACACACACACACATTGGTGTTTCCAGTCAGTTTTGAGGAGGAAACCCCAAAGCCTTTTTTTTTCTCCCCCCCTCTCGTCATTGGCTGACGTCACAGCGGCTCAGCCAATAAGAGACTGTTGCCGAGGGAGAACTGAGAACAACTCAGCGTGCGCGCGCGTGTGTGAACTGCAGTAAAACACGGAAATACAGCACATTCACACTGTGTCTATAGGTCTATACTGACAGGAAATGTAATGGAAAACATCTTAAAAAGAGAAGGGAGGTGTTTTTGGAAGGTTTACACCACTATTGTTAACTAAAACTAAAAGTATAACAACAGTTTTGTTAAATGAAACAAAGCAGAAATAAAATGTATACAAATGAGATGAAAACTGAAATGTTGCCTTGGCGACTAATTTAAGATTAAGTTGAAGCACTAAAACTACTAAATGGAAATAAACTAAAACTGAACTAAAATAAACTACACACACACACACACACACACACATATATATATATATATATATATATATATATATATATATATATATATATATATATATGACAAGCACAACCCAATAACTATAATGGAAAATGAAAATATAAATGCTAATTCAAAATATGAATAAATACTATAATATTGTTTAAATTATACTATAACACTGGTTAGTTTTCACTGGAATCATTTATTTCACTGGAATCATATTGTGGTCTCTACTGTGTCTGTAAACCTATGGTATGTCCTCATTTAGATATGTAAATATGTGTTTATGTTCTTTTTTCGAGGTTCTGTTAGTAAACAGATTGAGAAGTCTCTGTACACTCTTCGTTCAGTGATGATAATCTGAGGAATGAACTATTGTTGTGCTCCTAGTTTGAGCTCCGACGCGTCGAACACACTGATCGCGTGCACAGAGTGACGCTGCTGACCTCTGCTGGTGACATTACAGTACTGACAGTAAATATGAATTTAGGTGAGTAACTAAATATTATAACGTTGTTGTTTGTTTAAATAACTACAATAGTAATGATTAATTGACGTTAATCCAGGCCTCACTGATTTTGTTAGGCGACGCGGGCGATTCAAATCAAAACCATTCAAACCGTCTATTGGGAAAAAACCGCGCGTCTTTTAACGACCTTTTACCACAGTGGAAAACTTACCATTAGAAATGCATCTAGGATTATTAAAGTTGGTGTTTTCTCATGAACTCTATGTTGCTACACATATGTGGGATGGCCCTCACATTAAACAACCAAAATTAAAATACGAGGAACAAAATCATTGCCCTTAATTGGTCCGTGTACTTTTGCGTCCATTCCTTTTTCCTTTTTTAACCCGTAATTGAAAAACTAAAAATGACCGGTTGTTGTATTTTTAAAACGCAGTTGAACACCAAAATTTCAATTTGAACTGTACACACCAAATGCTGCGCAAAAATATATAAATATTGATGTATTTTCGGATTTTTGTTTATGACTTTTTGCCCCTTTATTAAACATTTAAAATATTCACAAATTAATATATATAAAAAAAAAATCGATTTTACTGGTTATCTAAGGCCAAATTAGAACCCGGAAATTATATTTTTCCCGCAGTGCTGAATGAGAGCCATATCTGGAACAGAGAGGGGATTTAGGCTAATGATAATAAATGTGTCTGAAAAAATAAGGAGGCATTTTAATTGTTTATTAATAAACTAGTGTTTTCTAAATCAGTGTCAGCTGCAAACATATTTATATATATATATATATATATATATATACTATATATTGATATTGATATTGATATATATCTCCATCTCCGCTGTAAAGTTACATAATCAGACGGTATTTGCTTTCTATTCGAATTTGTTCGTTTAAAAGTGGACATTTCAAGCTTTATATAGGTATAGGCTATCTTTTGTTTCAGTTCATTTTTGAGGCCCGCTCCAGTTCACGGAGATCATGAATGCACGTCTGATTGTTTTCTTTTATTTTACAAAAGCACAATGTTTTCTTGTTATTGTGAGTTCACATAAATAAAATTAGTTGCGAATGATGTATTATTCTTTTCTGTATGACCAGAAATGATAGAGTATTTTAAGTTGTTTCCACTGTTGATAGGAAAATGCAAGAGTTCGCGCCGGCGCCTCCGTGCGCTCCACACTCCGCACAAACCCAAGGATATGCGTCAAAATCTTGTGTTTATTTGTGATAATCTTAGCCCTGTATTATTATTGTCTAACCTACTGACATTTGACAAATTGCTTTGTTCCTTTTTTGGATAAAAGCGTCTTCAAATATGTAGCCTAAATGTAATAGCCTAATAATAATGATAGTAATTATTATTATTTGCGTTTATAACTATAAATGAGTTGACTTAAGACAGTAATATGTTTATCATAAAATGATTTATGATTTATGTTTATAACCTAAGCTTTTACAGTTTTGGAAATGTGTTTGTGTTATATTTCTTTTTTATATGTGAAGTCTTTTTTTGTTTATTCTATTATAGGCATACTGAGCTTGTTCCTCCCAAAAAAATGGACTTTAAAGATACAAGTAAATGTCGTTTTTTAGAAAATTCACGAAATTATCCATTTAAAAAAAATAAGTTTAAACACAATGCAATATGCATCCCGCACCTAAACAGGTGGCCTGGTTGAATCAGCCGGCACAGACTGGGGGAAGGGCCACAAATCTTGAGTACAGTTTACAAACCCGTGGGAACGGATTGTGAAAGTGTGGGCACGGTTTATGAAATTGTGGTACAGATTGCAAAAACGGAAGGCACGCTTTACAAATCTGAGAGCGCGGATTAGGAACTCGTGGGTACGGTTTATTAATCCGTGGCCACGATTTGTTAAACCGAGGGCACAGTTTAAGAATTTGTGAGTAGGCCTATAATATAGGCTATGTGACTTGTGGTGTTATCTCGACAAAGCTGTATGCATCACGGTAGTCATTGTCATTTTCAGGTGTGACATGTCCCTACCAAATGCAACTCTCATGAATTGAATTAATTAATTACATAAAATCATTATCCAGAAGTTAGAAATAGCCTATATAGGCCTATAGCTTACTGTATATCAGCAGTTGATGCTGTGCTTTTGCGACATATTTTTCTCATGAGATAGCCATGGGTATGCATTTTAATGTTTCTGCTTTGAGTCTTATAAATTGCAAAAATCTAATTTTTAGCGCGAAAAATAAAATAAAAATTAAACGTGAATAATGATCATTAATGTGTATTTGACTCGGAAAATGGCTTAAACAACATACACTGCTGGGTGGCAGATTTAAACAAATCTGATTACACCGTAGAGCACGCAGACGTTGGTATCTCGCATATTATTTTGTTCACAATGACAGTTAAATGCGGTAGCATTCAAAGATCTGCCTCTGCTTAAAAACACTGATTGAACCAACTCCGCTGAGAACTAGGCTTGTCTGTTGTAGTCCATATACCCCCGGTTTCACAGATAAGGCTTAAGATAGTCCCAGATTAAAATGCATGTTTTAACTGAAAGAAACTTGCACTGAGATATCTTAAATTAAGTCAGATAGAGACTTGAGATATTTTGTCTCAAGATGTACACCTTTTTTTTTTTTCTTTCTTTCTCAAAGGCACGTTTAAAAAAGCTACTTACATGTCTTAATTGAACTAAGGCCTAATCTTGGCTTATTCTAAGCCCTGTCTGTGAAACCAGGCCATTGTGTTCCAGTTAATTTGTTTCACCACTCTACAGGCAGGACCAACCTCGTAAGTTGATGACCGGTTAATTGGCAGCAAAGGGAATTCGAGCCGCAGAAAGTCTGGTTGGACGAGCCCTCCGGACAATACATCGACCATACCATGAAATGAGCAAATAAAATGCAGAAATAAAATTTTGCATTGTTGTAAAACGAAAAAAAAAAAGTTGTATGTCAATTATTTGATTTTCAATTATATAAGCATTGTATATAGCCTAAGGAAAATAAGTTTGTAAGTGAATATTTTTTCACCAGTCTAAAAACGAATAAAGAAGAAAGCATGTTTTTCGTTTTTCAATTACGAGTTAAAAAAGGAAAAAGGAATGGACGCAAAAGTACACGGACCTTAATTATTTTTGTGACAGCTGATACAATCCTGTGCAGCTGTTCACGATATACAAGAGAAAAACAGTAAGTACTTCCGTTATCATAAGGACATAATGTATTTTTAATTAAAATAATATTGTTTAATGACTAGTTTTCGTCGTGTTTCGACGGTTTTAACAGCTCAAAAACCACATTCCACATAAAGCTTATTTATTAACAAATATACATCTTTATTTTCGTCATGTTTGACTTCTACTGGCTCAAAGCAGGTAAAAATAATGAACTAAACATTAAAAAGGCGTCTGTGTTTTTCAGCTGTCACTGATCTGAGGTCAGTCCGTTGTGCTGAATCGCTGCTGTTGCCATGGTGATCGCCTCCTCTAATGTCTGCTGATCTTCTAACTGTAACATACAGTTGACAGTCAGATAATCTCACTTTAAACAAAACCTCAATAATTTTAAGATATTTAAGATATTATACTCAAAACCACTGATGCACATTTAGTTTGAGGTATATAAAGGTAAATTGTAATTATCCATGTTTCGTATTGACCTGTACTGCAATTTGCGTGCCGTTCTCCGTTGCGAGCAGCGCCACCTGCTGGTACGGCGACGAGTTCCCTTCAGTCATGATGCCGTCTGACGTTACTATGGCAACCTGCAGGACGAATGCAAAGACGAGTGAATGACTTGAGCTCTGATAACCATGCAGTACCCTTATCCATCCCATAATACCCACCTGCTGCATCTCTTTGCCGTCTGTAACCATGGTGACGTGCCGCCCAGTGCGGCCCTGTTGCGCGGGGACGGCGATGGTGGTTCCGTCCCGGGTTACCATGGTGACGGCCGTGCCGAGGACCTGCAGGTGCGAACTGAGGATGTCGTCGGTTTCCATGGTAACCTCGCCATCGCGTTCGTTCTGCTCGGACGCCTCGAAAACCTCTGCGTCTACACACACGAAACTGTTCTTTGCAAACTTCTTTGCCCCAAAAGTTAGATAACGCAGGAAGTGTTTCTCACCGTCCTCGGCGGTGTCGAAGTCTCCGTGCGCGGTGCGCTTGTGCATGGCTAGCGTCGACGTCTGTCGGTAGGTCTTCCCGCAGTGGCTGCAGGTGTACGGCTTGCAGTGTGTGTGGACCACGTGATGCTTATAAAGGCTGGAATATTCCGTGAAACTCTTCCCACAGCCGGGAACCGTACACAGATACGGCTTCTCACCTGAACATCGTTAAAAAAGTTAGTTGGAAAATAATCATATGAATGCACTTAAAAATACAAATCGAATCGTTCTGAATTTGCAAATCAAATCAGAAAGCTAAGAACCATATCGATTCACTGTTAGTGTTTACCCAAAGATTTAATTAATTAATTTAATTTAATTTTAATTAATAGTTTTTAGTTTTTTTAGTTAGCAATAACAATACTGTTTAGCTTTAGTCAATACGTATAAAGCACTGCTCACTTTCAAATCAAGCAGTGAACTTGAAAGAACAAATCTGTGTGAGGAATGTTTTCGCAATTGCGCAAATTCTCACGGTTTCCTATTGGAATGACAGGATTTCGAGCAACGTAGTGTTTATTTCGTTAACGAAATATATGACGAAAAATGTTCGTCGACCACCTTTTTTCTCATGATTAAGACGAGATGACATCATATCATTAAACGACAACTGCGACTATATCAACATAAAATAACGTTGACGAAAAAAGTCGAGACTGAAATGTAGTTTAAAAAAAAAAGTTTTGTTTTGTTGAATAAAACAGGAGACGAGGCTGTTTTTAACTAAACGCTACGAGCTTTCATGCTCACGGTTGCCAGATTTCAAGAGATTAAATCCCCCAATCAGAGCTTTTCTGTTACAAGAACAGGTTTTCTACCCGGTGTTTTACTTTGCATTTGCAATCTGGCAGACAAACAAGTAACCTGGAGTTTAGCGATCTTCATTTGAGATGTTCTGCCTAAATGAAAGTGTTGCTTGCGCTGTTTGTGTGACTAAATCTGCAGTCAAAGCTTCTCAGTGACGAACTGTAATAAATCTAAACATGAATCTCGACTATTCACGACTGTGTTGGCTGAATAAATGCACTTACGCAACCTGTGTGTGACAATACAAACACTATGGCTTTTGTTTTAATAGAAAAACAGTAAGTAATTTGGAACTATTGGATTACTAGGAATGTCAATAATTTTTCATTAAATTCAATTAAATTTAATTTAGGTTTTTTAAAGTTTCTTGTTTTCCCTGTATATGATAAATAGCCTATTATAAATCGGAAAACTAGATGAGGTAAAATAAACCATGCGTATGAGTTGACGTTTTCTTGATTTTGCTTATAGGTGAAAGTGCAATAATTCTGATGAAATGTTAAAATAAATTTCTATGTATTATAATTGAGCAAAATATTTTTGAGCAAAATAATCGGGATTATCAATTTAGCTATCATGCAGCATGATGAAAATGTGACTAAGTTTTCATTGAATACAACTTGACTAAAAAAAAACGTTACAAAAAAAATTCTTGTCCGGATTTTTTTTTTTTTGTGGTGTAAATATAATTTATTCTGAAGCAATATTGCAGCTTTGACATATTTGTGCACCGATATGAAGATTTTGGCCAATACGATAATTCTTGATATTTATATTATATTATTATATAAATCTAAATCCAAGTTTTCATATAATTTTTGAGAGCCTGATTACAAAAACAAAACTCTCACCATTAAAATCCACGTCCCAAACACTCAATTATAATGATATTCTCATTATAATTTTATGTCGCCTATATGATATTCATGATATAACAGTAGCTGAGAACAGTGCCACTGGGGCGAAGGTCGTGTGTGTGTTACCTGTGTGAAAGGTCGTGTGTGTGTTACCTGTGTGAAAGGTCGTGTGTGTGTTACCTGTGTGAAAGGTCGTGTGTGTGTTACCTGTGTGAAAGGTCGGTGTGTGTGTTACCTGTGTGAAAGGTCGGTGTGTGTGTTACCTGTGTGAAAGGTCGGTGTGTGTGTTACCTGTGTGAAAGGTCGGTGTGTGTGTTACCTGTGTGAAAGGTCGGTGTGTGTGTTACCTGTGTGAAAGGTCGGTGTGTGTGTTACCTGTGTGAATCCTCATGTGGTTCTTGTAGTTGGTGGCGCTGGCGAACGCTCTCCCGCAGGACGGCTCGGGACACAGGTACGGCCTCTCGCCCGTGTGTGTGCGCGTGTGCACCTTGCGGATGTTGGAGGTGGTGAAGGAGCGTCCGCAGCCCTCGAACGGACACTTGAACGGCTTCTCGCCTGAGAGAGAGAGAGAGGCCACAGCTTGCGGAGATGTACACTCACTCGGCAGGGCTGGGGATCGCAGACATTACGACACCGATACCAAGACCTCGAGACAAAGTTTTTTCCCGATACCAATTTTATGAACAGATAATGTGAAGCTAAACGGTTGATGCCGCCAAACTCAAGCATAAGCACACTCTACAAGATGCCCAGTTTGATGCGAGTTAATTCCGTTTTTCCCATTTCAACATTTCTGGATTTCGTTTTTTTTTTTTTTTCTGTTTAAATTTTTCTGGATGGTTAAATTAAATTTTAGCAATCAAAAAGCATGTGTAATTAATTGAAATCATTAAACTTGTTCAATTTAACAGCAATTTATTAAGTTTACTTTTAACATTACTTACTTAATGTTTATTTATTTATTTCAAATTCCATTTATTTTTTCCCTGTTCTGTGCTTTATTTAGTCTATATTTCATTTTAACGGTTTAATCAAAAACATACCTAATTAATTAAATTCATAAAAACACCTTAATTTATTAATTTGTAATACAATAAATCGGGCAATATGAAATGTTTTCTTTTTTATTCTGTGTTGTGTATTTTAATTTTCCTGGTAATCAAATGAAGGCATAAAACATTAATTTGATCTTTTATTCTAAGCAAAATTAAACAAGCTTGTTCTTTAATTTTGCTTTAATAAAAGTGCTACACAACAGGCTTACTGTTAAAATTATAACATGAAAGAAATTTAGTTAATTTTTTAATAATTCTATTGTTATTAGTAGAATAAATATATTTATATATGTTATAAAATATATTTCTATCGCAGTTTCTTTACCAGACTTTTATTTTGACGGGCAGCTTCTTCTTCTGTGATGTGATGAAAGTTTCTCTCACATGAAATGCTGTGAGTGAGAATATTAAACCGCAGAAGGACTAGGCCCTATTTAAACATGAATCAGGCCGGCGTAAACTAGTGTTTTTCCCTGACGCCTCGCCACAGCCAATCACACGCTCTTGATTTGGCCGCATCATACATGGTTTATGCTTATTGGCTCACAAGATTAACCCCTCAGGTACCGAAACGAGACGTTATCTGATACTCAGTGGTATATCAAGGCCATTCAGGAAGTCCCGACCTCGACCCCCAGCCCTGGAGCTCCTGAGACGGAGGGCGGCTCGTACCGGTGTGTGTGCGCACGTGCTTCTGCAGGTCTCCGGAGGTCTTGAAGGCCTTGTAGCACATGTCCTCGGGGCACTTGTAGGGCTTCTCTCCGGTGTGTGTGCGCAAGTGGCTCTTCAGCCCGTAGCCCGTGGCGAACGCCTTCCCGCAGGACGGCACCTCACACCTGTACGGGCGATCGCCTGTGTGAGAGCGCTCGTGCACCTGCGCAACACACACACACACACACACATCTGTGAGTGCTGAAGAACTGTGCCTGGTTGCACAAAGCACCTTAAGTGTAATTTCCCTTAAGATTGATCAACTGATCAACCCCAGTGCATTGTGGGAAGGCTGTGTACCTTCAGATGGTGTGCTGTGGTGTAGAAGCGTCCGCAGCCGGTGTGTCCACAGCGAAAGCTTTTCTCTCCGACCGACGGAGCTTTACTGGAGCTCCACACCTTCCCCTCGAACATCAGCTGACAAACATCAAACACACACACACACACACACACTTAGGGCTGTCAAAATGGCTGAAAAGCTGAATTCTTTCTTTAAAAATTGAGCTGAAATTTCTTGCTTAAATATTAGTAACATTTGAATTATATTTGAATTCTTAATGTTAAGAGGAAACAGTGCTGTACTGTCTCCTGTGTCCACAAGAGGGCGCAATGAGCAAATATAAACCAAATCAAGCATCGCATCTTTTATTGAAATTTAATTAAATGACATTAACTTTTTAAAGTGCATTAACTTGTGAAACAATTGTTCTTAAATAAAATATGCAAGGAAAATGAGGTTACAATAGTGCATAAATCTCGAAATCAACACTGAGTGATTAAACTGCAGTTCCTCCACTGGCCACTAGAGGCTGCAGAAGAGACTCAATCCCATAATCCCCCATGTTAATATACCCAACTTTACAGCAGAAACACATGTTTACAGTCTGGAGCTAAAAGTGGCTTTGGTCTATAAAGCTGATGTTGTCCTTCATGACGACTGTGAGGGGGGGAATGTTTTTATAACTCATCCGTTTAAATTATATTAAGCCTTAAAGTTCTGCATAATTAAGGGCGTGGCCACTTGAGTGACAGGTGGATTGCCGCTGATGTCACTACTAGCCGTTTGTCTACTAGCGTTAGCGTCACGTCACCTCAGCTAATCCGCCTCGCTGCACATTTTCGTTTATCCGGGAGTGACGCTGCCAAGATGGCGACGGCCGGCTCCGCCCACTTTGGGCTTCAGAAACACTTCGGGTGACGTCACACACACTACGCTCAGTGTTTTACACAGTCTATGGTCATACCTGTATGCTGGTCTGCTCCCCGTTTGTGTTCTCTGTGTTTTCATCGACCTCGACCTCTGACCCCGTCAGCTGTGCCACATCAAATCAAACATCAGCTAAGCACATCTAAAACGACGGTATGATGTAGCGAGTGTCGTGTTGGCGTCAGACCTTGCTAGCGTAGCTCTCCAGCGCGCCGATGGCGTCGGGGTCCGTGTTCATCTGGTGGTGTATGTACGCGGTGCTGCCGTCCTCCAGCTGAACCGCCTCCACTGCGCCGGGGCCGAACCCTTCTGTCACACACAGAGGTCAGAGGTCAAACGTGCACAGAGGTCAAACGCGTTCAGAGATCGAGCACTCGAGCGGCACCTTTAGGCGTGTGGTGAATAAACGCTGTGCTTCCGTCCTCCAGCTGTACGGCCTGACCGTCCTCGAACGCCAGCGACTCTACACACACACACACACACACACACACACACACACGGGTTCATCAGCATCAACTACACTTCATTTAGGTGAAGTACTAAAATGGATAAAACTGTAACTGAAATAAATATAAATTAAAGCTAAATATATAAAATAAAAATGATAAAATTACTAAGATGTTAAAATGTTAAAACTAAACACTAATATAAAATACTAATAAATAATATGCAAATAAATTTATGGTAGTAATAATATTTGATGGCACAGACAACATTGAGAATTACAAAACATCTGGTAACGGTTTAGTTAAAGCTGTTTACTGATACAATTTTAAAATCAAATCTGTTCAAATTCATTAATGCACTACGAACGAACATGAACAAACAATAGATAATTGTATTGTTTATTTTAATTATATTAGAACTGATTACAATTATAATTTATGAATCCTAAGTAATGGATCCTGACGAAGGCAAAGAGCCGAGACGTTTGTCTACTTAATCTCCTCTATAATGAAAGATTTTTTTTGTTGCATTGTTATATCCTGAATGCTAAAATAAGCGCGTCACACACACCTTTCTGTTGAACGGTGACGTGTTGAATGAAGGCGGTGGTGCCGTCCTCCAGCTGAACCGTGTTTCCCTCCACCAGACTCCCGTCTGCACACACACACACACACACACACTCAGAGTTACACACACACTCTCACACACTCTCTGACCTCTTTTCTTACTAGATTTTCTGGAAACAAGACAAAAAAAACTAAGAAATAAAAGCTTTTTATTTATTTTTTATTTAGCTTTCATTTATATTTTACATTTAGCCATTTTCTAACTAACAAGCTTTTCATCCAATATTTATATTTTCTTTCGACTTTCAATTATTGACTATTATTTTCAATAACAGGTTCAATAATTTGGTTAACAGTAACAACACTGGTTTGTTTATATAGCTAGATCATTTATAGATCTTTATTTTTTTAGATTGAGTTAGATAATTTAATTTATTTAAAGGGGTCATGGCATGATAAATCAAATTATCCTACAAATTTAAATTTAAAGCTATTTCCACCAATTTTACATATTGTAAAGCTACATATTTCCAGCTAACTTATGGAAAGTTGATCACAGAATATATGTTTTATACAATATATATATATATATATATATATATATATATATATATATATATTTTTTTTTTTTTTTTTTTTTTTTTTAGCATTTCTTTAGGTTAATTAAAATAATTGCCATTTCAATATTATTTTAATTACAATTAAGCAGATTTTCAAGCAATGTGAAAAATTGTAAAGTATTTTATGATCATTTATTTTACTGATTTTAACTTATACTGATTTTAACAAAACATAATTTTATTGCTGTAATAAAATTAGATGGAATAGAACACCCAGTAATTTTAGTTGAAGTACTGAAATAAATATAAATTAAGGCTAAATAAAAATATATTCAAAATCAAAATCACAGACAAAATCACAAAATCACTAAAATGTTCAAATGTAAAAAATAAACACTAATATAAAATATTAATAAATACCATAATAGTATACAGTTTTATTGTAGTAATTAAATTTGATGGCATAGACAATATTGAGGATTACAAAACAACCGGTAACAATTTAGTTAACTGTATACTAATACAATAATCTGTTAAAAAGAGTTAATGCACTACGAACTAACATGAACAACTGTATTATTTATTTTAATCATATTACAACTAGTTATAATTGATGCATCCAAAATAATTGTATAGCTATCATTAACAAATAAATAAATTCTGTAAAAAATATATTGCTTATAGTTAACTAATCATGAGAAATGAATGAAAATAGTCACAAATCAGTCAAATCTAATGGTTCTATGTGCCTTGTTTTCTTTTAGCAAATGATATATTGATTTATATATATATATATTTGTGAGCAGAAGTGTGTGTCTCACCGCTGATGGACTGCTGTATGTACGCGGTGGACCCGTCGCTCAGAGCCACGGCCTGAAGCCCCAAACCCTCCATCATCCTACACACACACACACACACAATCAGCCAACAACACTGTCACATGCTCTTCATTTAACACACTCAAACCTCCTGTGAATCTCCTGAGAGTAGGGTTCGGTTCACACACTGCATGTGGAAACGTGTTTAGAACAGTCGAGTGAATAATGCAACGAATGAATGGGCTTAGGAACGTAAAGTTCATGTTATATGGAGCTCGTGGATAGGGATAGTTGATTGACAGTTGTAACATTTGTACGTCTGTGGACTGAAGACAATAATACTATGGGAGCTTGTTTCCGCCACGGAATAAAAAATAAAAATAGTAATTAATTGTGATGATTTCAGAATTAAAAATTGGCAATTGTGAGTTTCTATCAAAATTCTGAGGGAAAAATGTCAGGATATAAACTCATAAATGCGAGAGAAAAAGTTAGAATCAAGAGATAAAAGTCGCAATTAATTTTATTTTATTTTATTCTGTGGCGGAAAAAAAATAATATTTTATTCAGTTTTGTTGCAAAAGTAGTCACTATTCAGTTGAAGAGTTAAAGTCCCCCTGTGGTGTAAATCCAGCTTGTAATGTTGTTTATGTGTCTATGTGGTGTTTTTAATGTGCTTTAAGACAAACCATGTGTAAATTCATAAGTCGACTCCATTGCTGAGTATTTCCTCCTTAAAACTGCAGTGAACCAAAGACAGTCTCAAAAACACGCTTTGAAATCGCTGGTGTTTCTGACGTCACAAACTACCTTGTAACCAATCAGATCAACGTGTGATCGTCAACCAGTGGATCTCTGAGCTGAGGGAGTGAGTGAGTGGAGGCGGGGCTCATTTGCATATTCATAGAACCACGCATACTAAATGAGGCAAGGGTGTCGAGTTACACATTCATGATGTTTTAAGACATAAAAAAAATAGAAAAATACGTTTAAATATGTCATTTTGGTGATCAAAGATGAGTTTTAATGGATACAATTATTGACTACAGGGAGACTTTAAGCTAATTTTCGCGGGCGAAATCCACGTGATCGAGAGTTCCCCGCGCAGATTTCGCTCATTTTCAAGTTGGTCACGTGAATTCGCCGCGTTCAATCACCACTTTTTTTTTTATAATAAAGCAGACATAATGTATTTTTGCCAAAATATGTTGATGGAACCATATTTGTGCTGCTGCACAAAACACTACAAAAGTACTACCATGTGATATCTATGTTAATACCATGTAGTATGTTTGAGGAACCCGGGTGCACCAGGTAAATAACTTTGAATATGAGTACGGTGATAATTCAGGACTGTGATGCATATCAAACGTCCAGCATTATAGCATATGTTATTATTACAGTACTTTTGTAAGTGTGTTTATAGTCCGCTTGAACACGGACACGCGCACCGCCGCAGGCCTCGTGTTACACACATTTACAGTCATGCATACACGCGCGTAAACACACATATAGACGGTTAGAGCGCCAGAATAATGTAAATAATGTCTGAGTGTGTGTGTGTGCAGCGCTGCTGTGTCCTCCACTATCCCATCATTCTCTCTGGAGCAGCAGCAGCGCAGGCTGGGATACTCACCACCGCCAGCGGCCCGACATGCACCGCGACACACGGCAGCGCGGACCGCGCGATCAGTGCTACGGTGGCCGCAGTGCGTCTGTCCTCCGGCAGGCGGCGCTGCACTTCCGCGAACTCGTTTAAAAAAGACCAACAAATAATTATACTGTTTATAAATTATTTTATTTCAATAAATAACTTTCTAACCTTATGCCAAGAAACGTATTCAATAAAAAAGAGCATGAAAAAGATAGATTAAAATTGTATTGAAAAATAAACAAAAATAAAAAGTACACAAAAAAGCACAATATCGAAGCGTTTTTTATTGCAGACGCTATAGTAAAAAAATAAAATAAATGTATTTATTAAAATAATAAAGTTAAGTGTAGCAAAGAGTTTTAAATATCATAAAGATGTGTATCTTAATTGTTTTTGTAATGATTCATGTAGGCTACTATTTTCCCATTTCTGTTAACAGATTTGGAGTTTTTCCAAAGATAATAAATACTATAAATATATTATACTTAAAAAAAACTGTAGGATTTTTGTAAGGTGCATGATCAGTCCGAAGTATTTAGCACATAATTCTTGTGAAAGGTATAAATAACAGATTAAATGTTTGAGCCAAAGCGCGCCCCCTGCTGCCCTCAGAGAAAATTACGTCACATCCTCCTCCAGCTTCCGGCTTCTTTGCGTTTCTGCTCTTAATACCCCGGAACCGGAAGAAAGTAGTAATTCTGTAATATCACACCGGGAAATGTCAGCCGCCAGCTTTCACTGAGCAAAAACTTAAACAGCAGAAAAACTGAATTTGTTGTTTTGGAGAATAAAATCAAGCAGTATATCCAAGCAACAATATCCAAAAATTATATTTTTAATGTTAATACTGTTCTTTCAAAGTAAATGTTGACATATCTTGACATGTTTTTATGTAATATTATACATATATAAAAAATAAAAATATGATTATTTTTATATTTCTATATACTGATTAATTAAAATATAATTTCAATTATGCATTTATATATATATATATATACTTGCACAAATGCACACAATATTTTTCATGTTATATATATAATTTAAATATACGAGTAATATATATATATTTAAATTATAAATATAAATTGAATAATATTTCATTACTTATGTGCATTTGTGCAAGTATTTATATATATATAAGCATAATTAAAATGAACTATATAGTTTATAATAATGTATTTTTGGTATTTAAACACTTTCTTCATACTCAACTCTGGCTTTGGACATTATAAAGTTGAAGAAAAAAAATGAGCTGAGTTACTGAACAATCCCATAATTCAACACACAAACACTGAACGCACACAGGTTACGAACAGCAGCTTTTGTTTACTGTGTAAAATCACAATCAACATAGATCTCTGAATCATATTAGTAAATCACATAATCTTCATCTTATTCTCATTATTTACAATGATTAATCTCCGGAGGACAAAAAAACACCATCGACACAATCTGATCGCGATGATGATGTCATCACATTCGGTCGTCTCTGATTGGTGGAGAGGAGCGGCGAGACTCCACCCAACACTCATCAGGATGTGACATCATCAGCTGATGACAAACATTTAAAGTGCTTTGATTGGCTGATCTGCAGAGCGTCAGAGAGACAAACGGGTGAATCTGCATCGTGACGTTATATTCATGACAATAACACACTTTCCACACTTTCACATTACTGTAACGCAAAAATATGTTTTCATTACCGTAACAAAAAAAATATTCTCCTTCTTATCACTTAGGTTACAATAATGAAATACATTCTCATTTTTATTACCACAATACACCGATATTCTCATTATTATCACCGTAATGCACAAAAAAAAGGTAGTTCACATCACCATAATTTAACAATAACAATATTCTCATTCTCATTACCATAATGAAAATTATATACTCATCCTCATTACGGTTAAGCAAAAATTGCAAAAAATTATCGCATGGAAAAATATTCTCAACAAAAAATACTGGTTCTCATCACCATAAAACACCCAAAAAAAATCATCCTCATTACTGTCATATAAAAATATATTTACCATAATATGGAGAAAATACTCTCACCATTCCATCACTGTATTACAGAAAAAATATTCTCATTACCCTAATATAAATACAATACCATGATGTAAAAATACTTAATATATTATTTATTTTTGCATTACGGTAATGAGATTATTTTTTTTTGCATACTGTAACAAGATTGAGGTTTGCATCTCAGTAATTTGAGTTGATAAAAAGTGCTTACTTGTCATGAAAATAATGTCAGAAACAATCAGAAAGCCCTAAAACACACACGTGATTTTCTTTGAACAAAACAAAACTTAATTTTTAAACTCCGGCATGAATTACGTCCGAAAACATGTTCCTGAGTTTCATCCAGACAGACGGCGGTCAGAAAACACCGGAGCTCAACGAAAAGACCAACGAATGAAGAGAAATAATGATGTCATTTCCTGAACACAATCCGAGGGTCACGCGGCGTCTGGATTTAGCGTCTGATCTCTGAATGGCCGTCGTTCTCCTCAGCGCTGATCGCCGTGAGTGAAGGTTTTCTGCGAGACGGGGTTGAGTCCACAGTATTGGCACGAGGAGCCGGTCTCAGAGCACCGGACCGTCACACATCACGTCCTGAGATCCGTGCGGGAGAAGCTCCATCAGCCAGTGGCGCGGGTCGGCGAACACTGCAGACACACGGACACACACACACATCATTGAGACGCTGCTTCCTGACTGGGAGCCTATCGGATCATGTGATGGTCTTTACCCATGTCTCCCGGCTCCAGCCACAGGCTGAAGGAGCGGCAGTGGTTTTGGCATCGCTGGACAGGAAGAACATGAACAGCCGGAGAACCGTCAGCCACCACGAGCCAACCCAACACCTGCACTCTCTGCAACACACAACACGCATATATAGAGTGTAACGCATATATAGAGAGAGAGTGTAACGCATATATAGTGTAACACATATATAGTGTAACGCATATATAGAGAGAGAGTGTAACGCATATATAGAGTGTAACGCATATATAGAGAGAGAGTGTAACGCATATATAGAGAGTGTAACGCATATATAGAGAGTGTAACGCATATATAGAGAGAGTGTAACGCATATATAGAGTGTAACGAATATAGAGAGAGTGTAACGCATATATAGAGTGTAACGCATATATAGAGAGTAACGCATATATAGAGAGAGTGTAACGCATATATAGAGAGAGTGTAACGCATATATAGAGTGTAACGCATATAGAGAGAGTGTAACGCATATATAGAGTGTAACGCATATATAGAGAGTAACGCATATATAGAGAGAGTGTAACGCATATATAGAGAGTGTAACGCATATATAGAGAGAGTGTAACGCATATATAGAGTGTAACGCATATAGAGTGTAACGCATATAGTGTAACGCATATATAGAGTAAGTGTAATGCATTTAGAGAGTGTAACACATATAGTGTAACGCATATATAGAGAGTAAGTGTAATGCATTTATAGTGTAACACATATATTGAGTGTAAGTGTAATGCATATATAGTGTAACACGCAGATATAGAGTGTAACCCATTCATAAAGAACGCATATAGAGAATGTAACGCATATAGTGTAACACATAGTGTAACGCATATATAGAGAGTAAAGCATATATATGGAGTGCAACACATATATAGAGTGTAACATATATTGAGAGAGTAACTCATATAGAGTAACACATGTAGAGTGTAACGTGTATATATAGTGTAAAGCATAGAGTGTGATGCATATATAGATTGTGACGCATAGTGTGACGCATATATAGAGTAACGAATATAAAGAGAGTGTAACGCATATAGAGTAATGCATATATAAAGAGTGTAACATATATAGAGAAACGCATATAGAGCGTAACAGTGTAACGCATATATAGTGCGACGCATATAGTGTAACGTGTATATATAGTGTAACGCATATAGAGTGTAATGAATATATAGAGAGTGTAACATATATATAGAGAGAGAGTCACACATATAGAATGTAACACATACAGTGAGGAAAATAAGTATTTGAACACCCTGCTATTTTGCAAGTTCTCCCACTTAGAAATCATGGAGGGGTCTGAAATTGTCATCGTAGGTGCATGTCCACTGTGAGAGACATAATCTAAAAAAAAAATCCAGAAATCACAATATATGTTTTTTTTAACTATTTATTTGTATGATACAGCTGCAAATAAGTATTTGAACACCTGAGAAAATCAGTGTTAATATTTGGTACAGTAGCCTTTGTTTGCAATTACAGAGGTCAAACGTTTCCTGTAGTTTTTCACCAGGTTTGCACACACTGCAGGAGGGATTTTGGCCCACTCCTCCACACAGATCTTCTCTAGATCAGTCAGGTTTCTGGGCTGTCGCTGAGAAACACGGAGTTTGAGCTCCCTCCAAAGATTCTCTATTGGGTTTAGGTCTGGAGACTGGCTAGGCCACGCCAGAACCTTGATATGCTTCTTACAGAGCCACTCCTTGGTTATCCTGGCTGTGTGCTTCGGGTCATTGTCATGTTGGAAGACCCAGCCTCGACCCATCTTCAATGCTCTAACTGAGGGAAGGAGGTTGTTCCCCAAAATCTCGCAATACATGGCCCCGGTCATCCTCTCCTTAATACAGTGCAGTCGCCCTGTCCCATGTGCAGAAAAACACCCCCAAAGCATGATGCTACCACCCCCATGCTTCACAGTAGGGATGGTGTTCTTGGGATGGTACTCATCATTCTTCTTCCTCCAAACACGTTTAGTGGAATTATGACCAAAAAGTTATATTTTGGTCTCATCTGACCACATGACTTTCTCCCATGACTCCTCTGGATCATCCAAATGGTCATTGGCAAACTTAAGACGGGCCTTGACATGTGCTGGTTTAAGCAGGGGAACCTTCCGTGCCATGCATGATTTCAAACCATGACGTCTTAGTGTATTACCAACAGTAACCTTGGAAACGGTGGTCCCAGCTCTTTTCAGGTCATTGACCAGCTCCTCCCGTGTAGTTCTGGGCTGATTTCTCACCTTTCTTAGGATCATTGAGACCCCACGAGGTGAGATCTTGCATGGAGCCCCAGTCCGAGGGAGATTGACAGTCATGTTTAGCTTCTTCCATTTTCTAATGATTGCTCCAACAGTGGACTTTTTTTCACCAAGCTGCTTGGCAATTTCCCCGTAGCCCTTTCCAGCCTTGTGGAGGTGTACAATTTTGTCTCTAGTGTCTTTGGACAGCTCTTTGGTCTTGGCCATGTTAGTAGTTGGATTCTTACTGATTGTATGGGGTGGACAGGTGTCTTTATGCAGCTAACGACCTCAAACAGGTGCATCTAATTTAGGATAATAAATGGAGTGGAGGTGGACATTTTAAAGGCAGACTAACAGGTCTTTGAGGGTCAGAATTCTAGCTGATAGACAGGTGTTCAAATACTTATTTGCAGCTGTATCATACAAATAAATAGTTAAAAAATCATACATTGTGATTTCTGGATTTTTTTTTTTAGATTATGTCTCTCACAGTGGACATGCACCTACGATGACAATTTCAGACCCCTGAAATTGCAAAATAGCAGGGTGTTCAAATACTTATTTTCCTCACTGTATATATAGAGTGTAACGCATATAGAGAGTGTAACGTGCACTAGTGCTGATGCAGTGAGAGTGACGGACCGTGTGACGAGGGCTGGTGATGTCACTCAGCTGGCAGCGCTGCAGGGTGGTGCCCGTGTTCTCCAGCAGGGGGCAGAGCTCCGCATCAGGGAACAGCCAGCCGAGAACTGTCTCTCTGGGACTGGACGAGAAACTCCTGACGGACGGACACACACACACACACACACACTAACACAGTTACAGCACACTGGTTTAGTTCTGTGGGAAGCTGCTGTAAAGGTTGAGCATTCGATGTGTGTGTGTCAAGCGTCATTACCAGAGCAGAGTGAAGTTGGCAGGAGACGGAGAGTGAGAGCCAGACGAGGAGAACTGATCCAGCTGAGACACACGCCGAGACAGAGACGCTCCACCCTGAAACACACACACATGTTAACAGCCACAGACATGAGAGAGATAGAGAGTGTGTCTGTGAGTGTGTGTGTGTGTGTGTGTACCTTGAGCAGCAGTGGCTGTGTGAGTCTGATCTTCCCCGCAGACGCTCTCAGTGCGTCAGTGAGTTCCATCACGTCGGTCACGTCTGCGCAGGCGGAGCAGTTCACTGGAGCCGTGTGCAGAGCGCCGGACACCCAGCGCTGGTGAAACCCTACACACACACACACACATATATATATTCAAACGCGCATACCTATGGACTGAACACATAACACATGTGCACGCCGTCAGCGCTTTCACAGATTGGTGTTTCTGAAGTTTGCACGGAGATGATAACGTTTTCAAAAAATGTTTTTCACAATTTTAAGTTAATAACTAATGATCTTTGCAACGGAAGTGAATCAATCAAACTTTACCTGGACAATAACTTTATTCTAGAGCTGCTGTAAAGCCGAAACAATCTCTGTCACTGTAATCTCCTGTTATCACTGTAAAGCTGCTGTGAAACTCTATATTGTTAAAAGCGCTGTATAAATGAAGGTGGCTAGACACACACGTGTTCAGATACACCTGTGGGAAGGTGTGTGTGAGCGGGTCTCACCGTGCAGGTTGTACTTCTGTGCGATGGGCAGCGCCAGCAGACGCACGTGACTGAGCGGAGACGAGCTGTTGTGTCCCGCAGCGCTGAGAGATCCCAGAGGAGACGAGAACACCAGCACTGCCACCAGCAGGACTCCCACCGCCACTGCGAACTGAACACACACACGTGTAAGCAATAAGGTACAAGAGGCTGTGCTGTATGGTGAGCGCTAGCCTCGAGTACCTTATTGCTTTTATAAAACGGTTACCACACAATATAAATATTAAAGCCAAAAAAACATGTATTAGTGCAACTTTCATTAAGTTAAATCACTAAAAGCCTTCCTTCCGCTGGAAAATATAGTCCCTGACCGTGAACAGCAGCAGAAGTTACACACATTATTTCACCAATAGATGGAGACAAACACGGTCTTTATGAGTCAGTCAGTAGAGAAGACTTTTATATTGAAACGACTGAAATATTATTATTTTTTAGGACTGAAACTTGTGAACACGGAGAAGCAAGACGCCACTGATAAATGACTAGCGTGTCGCGGCACGAGTAAACTTCTTAACTGGTAAAAGGACAAGATATCGCAGCGGACATTCAAACTGATTTTTATTATGAATAAAGGAAAATGCTATGTCTACTGTAAATGCAGGAACACTCGCTTACTCGACCTCTCACAATACTCTACTCTATAAGCTTCAATGAACAATATCAATGAGACCAAACATATGTTTACGTTGCTAAGAGTGGTTGCTAGGGGTGTTGTGTAGTGATACATAGAACCGTTGGGTGAAACGCTTTATCGCGAATAAAACACAGCTATTGACCAATCAGAATCACGGACTGGAACTAACCGTTTTATAAAAAGATATATAGACTAATGGTGCGTTCAAGTCCTCCTGGGAAGTTCGTGTTTACGTGCGTTCAAGTCTCTTTCGTCGGAGTAAGATGGCGGTGTACTTTCTCTTAATTAATTACACAAAAATACAGCAAGGTTCTTAAACTCTAGTTCCATCAGGTGTACTTTGTTTTTTTATGTTTTTAATTAATTTGCTAACTTTATAGTTACATATTATAATGCCATCATATTCTGTGATTAGCTTACTTCGCTGTAATAGAAAAGCCTGACAACATCACTGCTAATTGCCTTTAAGAATTGTGGTATTCCGCCATGTTTCTTACTGACACGCCCACAGCTCGTAAAGATCGGGGCTTAAAGAAAATCCCGAATTTACCACTCGTATTTACGACATTGTGGTGGCGTTCATGTGCGTTCAACTCCTAAATACGATCTTTACGAGATGACTTGAACGCACCATATAAAACTCATGTTATCCGTCCGGATCTCGACCCGATGTTCCGCGCGTTCGGTCACGTGTTCCCGTACCTTAACGGCGGCCCTCAGCACCGGGAACTGCGGCGGCTCTCGGCGGGGCTCGTTCGTCTCCAGAACCTGCTTGATGAACTTCTCGATCTCTCTCTCGGTCATCCCGTAGCGATAGCCGGACTGCCGGAGGATCTCGATGCTCTCCGACAGCTTATCATAGATGCAGGGTTCACTGAGAGACGAGCCCATGATCTCGAGTGTGTGTGTGTGTGTGTGTGTGTGTGTGTGTGTGTGTGTCAGTCAGTCAGGGCCGCATCATCATCAACATCTTCATCATCTTCTTCAGCAGCACAATTAGGTTAAGAGGTGTTTGATTGACAGGTGATGAGTCCTCTGTGTGTGTGTGTGTGTGTGTGTGTGTTTGACAGATGTTGTCTTTCTACCCTAAATCACGGGAGAAAGCGTTTCCCTTCATGATTGACGAACCCTGTAAAACATAATTTCAAGTTATGTATCAAAACACTGATAAACAGACAAGCGTATGACAGTTTTCCTTAGCGAGCCGCACAAACTCCCTCAACTACAGTCTTTATCTTCCGCTATCCGCACAAACACTCAAATATAAAGACAAATGAGCATCTTACTGTCAGTTTATTGCTGATTTGTTGATGATTTCCCTCAGTTTTTGTGAGTTATATCACTCGCACGTTCACGCTAACACTGCTCGCGCTGAGTCTGATCCGCGAGCGTTACTCATTTGCGCGTTCACAACAGTGGATTCAACACGCTTATCGTGATAACAACGCTTACATTCGCGATATTTTCGTTGATTTTAAATTAAATAGTCGATATGATAAACTTTAAAAATGAACTGTGGAATATTTTATAGTCTATTCATTCGAATGTTTTTAGTTTTTTATTATTTTTTATTTTATTTTTGGGGGGATAAAAAGAAGCGAACATGCCGCTGTAAATGATCAAATAGTATTTTAACTCCATAAACTCTAACCTTACCAAACCTTGACCTGACTAAATATTAACTCAAAACAGCGGATTTTATCAAACTGTAAAAAGCACTTACATACAAAGATCATATTTTGGCTCAAAAAAAAAAATTGTACATACGTTCTAAAAATGTATGTGATGATTTGATTTATTATGTAGAGGCAATTATTATTACTATATTTTATAGTAAAATGTTTTATATTATGCTGTTTTATTATGTCTATTTGACAACAATACCATTTTATAAATCCGATTTATGTATATATATATATATATATATATATATATATATATATATACATACATACACACACACACACACACACACACACACACAGTAGTCAACATTTGAAGTGGATCAAAACCTTTCATCAAAGTTAAGCATGAATTTTGAACAACACCCGTTCTTGCCTTAGGACAACTTTGATTAACTTTTTTGATCCCCTTCAAATTTTGACTACTGTATATTTATAATGCAATGCATGTATAATTATGGGATATATTTTTTCAGCGGTCTCGAGTTTATAAGAATGCTTTATTTTCTCCGTGTTATACAGTATCCCCTGGTTTCACAGACAGGGCTTAAGACTAGTCCTAGACTAAAATGTAAGTCTGAGCTGTTTCCACTGAAATAAACTTGCACTGACACTGATCTTAAAAATATATCAGTGCCTTTTTAGTTTTAAGATGCACATCGGTAATGTTTTTTTCTAAGCATGTTTATAAAAATTACTTAAATGTCCTAATTGATCTATGGTCTAATCCTGGCTTAGTCTAAGCCCTGTCTGTGAAACCGGGCCTAAATCTGTGTCGAAAACAACCGATGACGTCAGCGGCGTGTCTCCAGCAGGGGGCGCAGGCGCGAGTTGAGCGTGAGTGCGCATGCGCCGTGTCCCGCATTGTTTGGATCAGCTGTGCGTGGATCATCTGAAACCCCACCCAATGAGGAAGACGATCCGTGAGCAGCAGACCCGAGCCGCAGCCGAACCCCAGCCGAACCCGCACCATGATCGCGCTCTTCAACAAGCTGCTGGACTGGTTCAAGGCCCTGTTCTGGAAGGAGGAGATGGAGCTCACGCTGGTCGGGCTGCAGTACTCGGGGAAAACCACTTTCGTCAACGTGATTGCGGTAATCAAGCGTTTCATTACAGGCCTCGGTCGAGGAACGGGTCGCGTGACTGACGCGCGCTCCGGATTATAGAGAGATCGGACTCAATATCATCATAATCATAATGTGTGCGATGATCAGTCATCGCGTCAGATACAGTGTAGAAGAGAGCGATACTGTAGATCAGATGCTACATCACTAGATACAATGTGTCACTTACAGAATCATCAGACTATATGTGTTGGATAAAGCATCAGATAAATCAAGTACATTGTGCATCTTCGGAACATCAGACACAATAGATCAGATTTAACATCCAACACGATATAGAAGATACAACAACAACAACATCAGACACAGTGTAGCAGATGCAGCATCATCAGATTCAACATCAGGCGATAAAACAACGATTCAGCATCAGAAGATATGATGTGTCAAATACAGTTTCATCAGATCAGATACAACGCCATTAGATCAAATGCCTCACATAGTGCATTATCAGATCAATATTCATCCTCGTTAGATACAGTGTTTCAGATGCTACATCCTCAGATCAGACAGTAGATCAGAATCAACGACATCAGACAAATATTGAAGATACAGCATCATCAGATACAATGTGTCCGATCAGAACAATAGGTTAGATACATCATCAGACATAACGTAGAAGATGAAACATCAGACGCAGTGTGTAGCGTTAGATCAGATACATCACTAGATACAATGTGTCCCGTGCAGAATAATCAGGCGAGACGATATGTAGCAGATACATCAGATACATCATAACACAATATAGAAGATAAAACAACAGCATCAGATACAGCTTTATTAGATCAGTGTATCATATTCGTGCTCGTTAGATTCAGTGTTTCAGAGACAGCATCCATAGATCAGACACAATGTAGCAGATTCAGCGTCATCAGATCACATATGACATCATCAGATACAGTGTGACATACTTTATAATCAGGAACATTTTGTGCATCAGCAGATCAGATACAGTAGCATCAGACACAATGTGTCATATTCTGCATTATTATTATTCGTTTATCTGACACAATGTATCGCATCAGACACTTTGTATCTGATACATCAAACATCTCACAGCGATCAGATGACATGTTGATCAGCTGACCCCGTTTCTCAACCAATCAGCATGTGGCATGCTGTCTAGTCGGAGTTATGTTCACGTGTTTGAGACACACACACACACACTCAGGAAGGTCATTGGTGCATGAATCCAGGTGTTTAGGGCCTGTGAGTGAGTCAGGTGTCAGTGACATCACTTCCTGTGTGATCTCTCTCTCGTCCTGCAGTCGGGGCAGTTCAGCGAAGACATGATCCCTACGGTCGGCTTCAACATGCGCAAGATCACCAAGGGGAACGTCACCATCAAGGTCAGGCCATCGTCACGTCACATGTTCTGTGCGCAACCCGTCAGCTAACAGAGTTTCACGATTACAAACGACTATTTAACCTTCATCCTTCTCTCACACTTCTCACGCATCTTTCCCTCGCGGCTCAGAATCACACCCCAAGGCCTACAATTATACTTCGTCCAGAAAGCTTATTTTATTTCATTTTGATTATATTTTTTAATGCATTTTTTTTTTTTTTTTGTGGAGATTTTAAATTGTAATTTTTTTATTTACCTTTAAATTACTAGATTTAATATAAGATGATATTTCATGACTCTAGATGGCCTTATATCTCTATATGGAGCAAATGAGCTGTTCCTCTGGGTCCTAAAGCCAGTTCTCTTCAGTATTCATTCAGATACACATGTAGACATTATAAAATCATGTTTTGGTGAAGTTTTAGTTTGAATTTTGAGCATTTTTAGGTTTTTCTGTGTGTACTGAAGCATTCCTCGCACTCCATTCATTCCTAAGGGGGTCAAACTGACCCGAGAGGGAAGGATTTGTTACTTTTTTAAATTTCAACCTCAAAACTCTTCAAATCCATTCAATTGTTTTTGTGTGTGTGTATTCTTGGTTCAAGTGTGACAAAAGTCCTCTGATGAACACTGAATTAAAAAAAAAAAAAGAGTTTCGGGTCAAAATGACCCGAGAGGGAAGGATGATTATAAAAATAGTAAATGTAAATATAGCGTTGTATAGTGATTGTGTGTGTTGTGTTGCAGTTGTGGGACATCGGCGGCCAGCCGCGCTTCAGGAGCATGTGGGAGCGATACTGTCGCGGCGTCAGCGCTATAGTGTGAGTATATAACCCTCGTTCAGTTCAGTTCAGTTCCATTCATGTTTATTTATACAGCGCTTTTCACAACACACATCATTTCACAGCAGCTTTACAGAAAGTGCATGAGTCCACATTACAGCTTACAGTGATCTGTCATCAGGGGAAACTGTCTGAGTTATGCATTTCAGAAATGTACGTTTACAAAATCACAGTTAGCGAAAAAAATGTAAACAATGTAATTTAATGCAGAAACAATGAGATCATTGAAGTAATGAATACTTGTTTGTTAACAAATGATTATGACATTTGTAACCTTGGACCACAAAACCAGTCACATGGGTCAATTTTTTGAATTTGAGATTTATACATAATCCGAAAAGCTGAATAAATAATCTTTCCATTGATGTATGGTTTGTTAGAGATACAGCTATTAAAATCTGGAATCTGAGGGTGCAAAATAAAATAAATAAAATCGAAACATTGAGAAAATCTCCTTTAAAGTTGTTCATTTATGTTGGCGATTGTGCTGCATTCACTCACACAAATACATGTTTTATACATTTACGGTAGGAAATTTACAAAATATCTTCATGGAACATGATCTTTACTTAATATCCTAATGATTTTTTGGCATAAAAGAAAAATGAATAATTTTGACCCATAACATGTATTGTTGGCTATTGCCACAGATATACCCGTGCGACTCGAGACTGGTTTGTGATCCAGGGTCACATTTAGAAAACTGTGTCTCATGATGTCCTGCAGGTACATGGTAGACGCGGCCGACCCCGAGAAGATCGAGGCGTCCAAGAACGAGCTGCACAACCTGCTGGACAAGCCTCAGCTGCAGGGGATCCCCGTGAGTGCCCGGCTCTGCTCACGGCCGTGGATTATTATTATTATTATATCACTGTGACGTGATCCTGAACGTGTCCGTCTGCCCTCAGGTGCTGGTTCTGGGAAATAAGCGAGATCTTTCCGGAGCTCTGGACGAGAAGGAGCTCATCGAGAGAATGTGAGTTCACACACACACACACACACACATCCGTCATGTGATCAGATCCGGTCGCGACACTAATGTATGACATCATTACGCTATTTTTAGTATACCTATTTTTAGGTAAACAAAATATTTCAGCCAAATAATTACAGATAATTCAGGAATGTGGAATATTGTTTTAATCAGACGAGTTTCAAACTTTGATAGCCGTGTTGCAGAAATTGCAAATATCATTTTTGATGTTGCCTATTTTTAAAAGCATTTACCAATAATTGACAAATAGACAAATAATTTAAAAAAAAAGTTTACTAACGGAGCTGATAAAATTGCTAATTTTTATATTTTTTGTTGATGAGAATATGACATTTTGTCTTTCACTCATTTATAATATATATTTATTTATTTATGTATTTAAAAATACAAGAAATCATTCTTTTTTGAAATATTTAAAAATGTGTGCAAGCTTTAGTATATATTGCTAGAAAATAGCGAATTCACATCAGTGTTTTAATCAGATAAGTTTAGAAATTTGCTAACGGTTGCAAAATTACAGCATTCATTGTTTTTTTTTACAGATTTTTAAAAACACTGACAAATAATTCAGCATGCAGAATATTTCTTTAAAAAAAAAAAAAAAAAAAAATATATATATATATATATATATATATATATATATATATATATATATATATATATATATATATATATAAATAAAAATATATCCTGTTTAAAAATACAAGAAATCATTGTTAACATTTTTTATTTAATTTTCAGTATTTATTACTACAAAATAGCAAAATCACATCAGCGTTTTAATCAGAGAGTTATTAAAAGCGTGTGGAATATTGTCTTTCCCTCAGTTATAAAATATTTATATTTTTAATGTATTTAAAACTACAAGAAATAAGCATTCCCAGAGTAACGGATGGCATGAAAAGTGAAGAAACGTGAGGCTTAAAATGCCACATTAAAATATTCTATATAAATATGAATAAAGTTCAGTTATAATCTAATATGTAATGTGTGATCTACAGGAACCTGTCGGCCATCCAGGACAGAGAGATCTGCTGTTACTCCATCTCCTGCAAGGAGAAGGACAACATCGGTAAGACTGCGCCAAAATACACTTTCACACCAGATGCTACTGTACCTTTAAGACATCAGTGAGCTCTGTGATTGGCTGCTCATGGTTTATCTGGGTGGGGCATATGTTAATGAGCGTGTTGTGCATTCCAGACATCACACTACAGTGGCTGATCCAGCACTCACGAACCCGGCGGAGCTGAGGAGGCGGAGCTTGCGTCTGATTGGAGGAACCACATCATGTGATCAACTGTATTTTAGGCGCTCTTGATTTCATTCTAAACAAACAAGCATCCGCCCCTCCTTATAAACTAATTCACATCATTTACATTGTTTATTTTTGTTTTTACTTGAATGTGCTTTTTTAACAGTTCATCATGAAGTCCGGACGTGTCACATGACACGTTTCGTTCGTGCGCGTCGCTCTGCGTGTTTTTTGCTCGGGGACTTGATCAAACCTTAACCGACGCCCACAGCATCTGGTCACGTGATTCACGGAGGTCCAGTTTACGCCGCCATCTTGTTTAAACGTCGTGAGAACGTTCACTGGGAGAATTCTCCAATTTTCACTGTTTTAGCATCATTAGCCTGTTAGCGCGACCTGCAACGAATGTGACATCATCGTAAAAGTGACGTAAACGGCTTTGTTGACATTAACAGTCATTTACGAAGTCAACTTTTAATCATTCAACAAAGTTGCGACTTCATTGTTTTGAAGTTGATGTAGCGAAGTTGACTTTGACAGAGTCTTTTACGAAGTCATTCCCACCAATGTGACATCATAGGTACAGCTGTGACATCATCTAGGTTTGCGCTAATCGCGTAACGTTACGAAATCTGTCATTTTATCGGAAAGCACACAAATCCGTCTGATGAGTTTTAACGTGTCCGGATGAAGGTTTTATACGTTTCCTCCAAGTCGCCGTGACGACAGCGTTGTGTCGAAGACATTGGTGGGTTGTCATGCCAACTGCGTTCCCATTGCGTCGAGTTTTAGGAAAGACCCGCAGATCATTGCGCAAATAAAAACAGCGGAGATGTGACGAATATCGTGCAGCTGGCGTCCAACGCTGTTCATATTGGGGAGGTTTTTCTCGCTTTATTTCGTTTAGTTTTTTGTCGCATGTGTGGACGTTTTTGGCCTAAATCGTAGGGGTTTATAAACGTGTCGGTAGATTATACATATGTAAATTTACATATTTTTTCATTGTTTTTGGTTGTTTTTGCCATATTTTTACTCATGTTTTTTCAGTGTTTTTCAACTGGATTATGTAAATAGCAACTTAAACCAAATGAGATCTCCCGGCGTTTGTCCTGTTGTGATTAGCTTCCTGAGATAATAATCATAATCATAATAATCATAATAATAAAGAAGACCCCACTCATATTCACAGCAGTCTGAACAAACAGATTGTGAGTGTGAGTGTGTGTGTTTGAATGAGTGTGTGTGTGTGTGAGTGATTGTGTCGTACACTAGAATAATATTTACTTTATAATTGCAGCCAGTTTATTCTGTTGATTTTTCGCAACTGCAAATCATTTTATATTCATATCCGCTAATGTTTTGATTTGTTATGATTTCATAGGGTGCGCGTGCATCTAAACCTTGTCTACACGAGAGCGAACGACGCAATGCGATAAAACGCCGATAATCAACAAAGCTACACTGCTAGCACAACGGCTAGCTTAAAGCCGGTTACGAAGTTGACTTTGACGTTCATGTGATTACTCTGGTTACCGAAGTTATTTACACTACAACTGCTAACTTGGTATTAGCATCATTGTCATCGAAAAGTGACGTAAACAGTATTAAAAGTCATTTTACAACTTAGCGAAGTTGTGCGTTTCTGACATTGACAGCTTTATTATAATACGATAAAGACGATGTAACGAATTTGAATATTCCGCGTCTTTAAGAAGTCACCTTGTTCTGTTTATTATGGACTTTTTTTGAGAGCCAACTTTGTTGATTGTTACGTTTTAATCAAGCGGTGAAGTGGTTTCCAAGCGCACAACTTAGTTACGCAACAAGAAGTTCGTAAATGACTATTGAAGTTCACTTCGTAATGACTTTGTTTTAATGACTTTGTCGAAATTAACTCTTTTTTTTTAAAGCATGTATTTTAGTTATTTAATGCATTTAATGAATGACAACTTTATCATAATGAAGCCGATGTAGCGAAGTAGACTTAACAAAGTCCTTTATAAAGTCACGTTTTGTTTATATTGGATTTTTTTGAAAGTCAACTTTGTTATAACAAAGTCATTTGCGAAGTCAACCTAACAAAGTTACTTTCATAATATAGTCCAGTGATAAAGTGGTTTGCAAGCACACAAATTACACAACACCATGTTCGTAATGACTTTGTTGAAGTTCACGTACAAAGTCAAACTAACGAAGTCAAACTAATGAAGTCAACTTTGTTGATAACAATTTACGAAGTCATCCTAATTAAGTTCATAATCTATTCGCAACATTGTTACGTGAGCTTGTGAATGACTTCGTAAAAGTCACTTGTGAAGTCAATCTGACGATGATTATAATGTCGCGAGTGCTTTGTTGATTATAACGGCCTTTTGTCGTGTTGCGTGACTCAAAATTTGATTTCTGCTGCTCATATTTACACCTGTCTCCAGTTCATCTGGACTCATGATCTTCTGAATGTGTGTTGATTTAATTATTTTTTTCATGTCTTAATTAAATGTGGCCATAATGTTTCTTTTGATGTGTCATTGTTTTAATTGTTTGTAGCAGAGTCGCTCTTTTGTTTGCTGGGGAATCATGTGACTTTACACTGGTGTCCCGCTGCACGGCTCATTATGGGATGGAGCAGGTTGCCATGGTTACTGTATAAACCGAGTTGTGATTGGACCGAGCGCGATTCTTTTATCCCCTCTTTATATGGACCAGACAGTAACTTTTTACAGCAGTCAGTCACATAACAAGTGTTTCTGTACAAGACTCCATCAGTCGAGTTGTTCATTTGGGATCTTTCTATTCTCTCGTACTCGCGGTGATAACTGTACATGTTGTTCTTGTTATTTACAGATTATTTAAAAATGAAATTAAATGATTTCCCTATCAGAGCCGCTGTTTCTTCTTTCTTTCAGTCAAGATGCGTTTGATTTGATTTTAATTTGGGTCTAGTTAAATGATACTGGATAAGAAATGTACTTAAAAGGATTTGAGAAACTTTCATTTAATTTGGAATTTAATTTTGTGCTGTTGATGTTTAGCCTTCAGAAAAGCATACTAACATACTGTATTTATGCAGGATGTGGTATGTACTGTGCAGCATTTTTTTTATTTGTCTGCTTGCATACTAAGTGATCTACAGCACTACACCTTGTACTGTATCCCACAATGCATTGTGCTCAACCTTCCCTTGTTTAAGTATGCACTGCAGTATAAGTTACACACTGAGAAGTAAACAGCAGCAGTATGCGAGTCTTCAACGTCACCAGCAGAGGTCAGTCGACACATACAAATATTTCTCTCATTATTTATTAAATAAGACACTCTGTGCAGTTTTTTAAGATTAACCGAACGTTTATTCGTTTATTTTTATACATCAACAATAAAAATTGTTAATTAAAACTTTCTGTAATTATTAACCTGCCTGTTAAATTGAAAGTAATTAATTTTGTCCCTAAAGAAATGCTTTTATTAATTGATTTCAGACTGAAATGGAAGTATCACAGATAATCTCCGTAGCAACAACGCACACTAACGTATCGGCGAATTTCGCGCTCTTTTTTTAATTTTATATATTTTTTATTTCAATAAATAATAATTTACAACAAACAGCAACAAAGACATGCGGCTGATATAAGAAGACCATCACATAAATACAATAGTATAATTTATCACAATAAAAATGACATTTTCGTTATAACGGTCGCTATATTCCCAGGGATAAACAAACGCTCGCGTTAAAGACCGAGACGGACCGGTCCAAAACCGACAGCAGCGAGGGGTCTGACGGGATGAAAAGCAGCGAGGGGTCCGACTGGATGAAAAGCTGGCTTTAGTACATTTAACTGGGATTGTTTGAGCTCATTCATCCCGTCAGACCCCTCGCTGATGTTGGTTTTGGACCGGTCCGGTTGGCTCCGTTATTCAGCTGGTAGGATGTGAGAAGGTCAGAGGTCAGAGTGTTGTCATGGAGACGGTGCCAGCGTGACCTGCCGGATGTGTCACCCATAGACATGTATTTATGATGTCTATGGTCTGACCCACCGGGCTCATGCCAGCGGTCGGTTCCGCCGAGCCCGACTATGATCGCAATTTCCATTGAACTCTATTGGAAACGACGGAACTTGCGACCGTAGCTGGCTTTGGGAAACGCAGCCCTGATCGGGTTTCCACGGCGATCTCACACAGAGCTTCAATCTTCCTCAGTGGAACAAAACAAACAGTGTGTCAGAGCCGTCAACCCACACAAAACACACACACAACTCTTAAATGAATATATAATAAACACACTAGGGTCTCTGATGAGATTTTCACCGAACGTATTTACTTTAACAACCATTGTGTGTTTTTACCTCAAACATATTAAAACGCGTTTTATTATCGGACACTGTAATTCTATTGAATGTGAATATGGTGTGTTTGAATGGTATTTTGACGTCTCTGTTGTTGTGCTGGTGTTCATTCATGGATTCACATCTGTGAACAGAATCCCCCTCTGTGAGCTAGTGTGTGGGCTCCGAGTTTAAGGACAAACTGTCCCCAGAAGTCAGATAAATGTGACAAAACCTCCTTTTGTGGACAGTTCATGTGGGAAAATTGATTTGTTTAAAAATAGCTGGAATGTTTGAGCTAGTTTCACAGTTAGCTATGAAATGTGCATATTTCTGTGAATAAAAATCAGTATAACCTTGTAAGTTTAAGTCTGTATTTTCACTTTGCACTGTAGATGCGTAACATTGAATGTGTAACATTAACTACATTGATCTATTGATGTTTTCAGACTGGAAAAAAGCTTTGAAAAAAACGGGCAATCAGCCTCCTCATCACGGGGCTTCTCAGACGCTGCGAGCAAATCACTCCGCGGAAGTAGCAGTGCTTCGCCTTCTGAGAATATAGTTCCCAGTATGTATACGGTTAGAAGATGGCTGTGTGTCATGTGACCTTGTTATTTGTACACACTGTGACTATACACATCACAACATGTAAATAGGAAAATGTTGGCGTTATTTTGTCACTTATTGGGAGCAGTATGCTAGCTGGAGCCATTTACCTCCAGTCTTTGTGCTAAGCTAGGCTAGCGGTGTGTGCGTCAGACAGAGTTACGGCACGTACGGAGATGAGAAGGGTGTGTATGGACTTATCTAACTCTGGGGGATACGGGGAATAAGATAAAGTCCCAAAAAGTTGGCGTGTTCCTTTAAAATAACACAAACGTTTTATATATATTTAGAGTATATTTCTAAAACATATTTCATACATAATGTTTTACAAAGTCATTAATGTAATTTATTCATTTGCCTTTGACATTTAACACAATTTCTCCATTTTTCTCTTTCAGTTCATAGAATCAAGTTTGCGTTGCTGTTGACGTTTATATCGCGCAACCTGAAGATCATGGGGTTTGATGGCACCGTCGCCCCTCAAATACTGAGGTTTGTTCCCGCCACACGACTAAACTTCAAACACTTGCACCCCAAAAATGCAGGACATAGACCCGACTTCCCTGAAAGTGTAAAACACACTCTTGACCTCATTTAGTGTGGTTCAGCGCAGCACAGAGCGTTTAATCTCCCCCGGATTACTCGTTGCCCACATCAGCGCGAGCGCCCCGTCTCTATGGCAAGAGAAAAGGCGCCGGAGAATGTGGAGTCTGTTTCTGGTCTGCTAATGTTCCAGTCTGAATGCCGAGAGCCGGCGTGAGACAGTCGCGTAGCAACTCGCTATTGATATTCAGCGCGGGGGCCGCGGCTCGGGAACAATACGGCCCTTATGGGCCCCACGACTCCTCCTGAGAATCTACTGTAGGAGGAAAGTCTCAGCAGCTCAACTGTGTGTGCGATTCACTCAGACAGATAAACACACAGAGTGTGCGAAACAAAGGAGTTCGCAAGGCTTATGTGACAGACTCAGACTCTTTTAAACCTTTATTGGCTGCAACCAAGTACAAAAACAAATACAAAAAGATATGACGCTAACAATCTGTTCAGCAAATGCTATTATAATCATTTCTAACGTGTTAAAGAGTCTTTTCTTATAGTTCATAGAGTCAGTCGTCTCTGCGCAGATCGATCAGTTCCAGCAGAGAATCAGACGGTGAAACACTAAATCTTCCCAAGTTTGAGCTGAAAAGGCACATTTTCATTCTCAGAGTTCGAAAACAAAAGGCAGTTTTAAAGATAAAAAACACTAAGTGCATAAAAATGTTCAAGTTTGCCGTAAATCATGTCCATCCAGCAGTACAATATCTGTGCATAAACAACATATTATTGGTTAGAATGGTTAGAATTTGAAAAGAAGTGAATGTATTTCTATAGAGATTGGACTGAAGCTCGTTCAGCCGGATCCAGCAGCTGTCTTTAGAGGGATAGTGTTCAGAGTTTATTTCATGTGAAGGAAGTCACACATGTTTGGAACGAGTGAATGACGACAGATGATGATTCTAGTGTGAACTGTCGCTTTAACCCTCTGGTGCTCTTCACGCGGCGGTCAAAAATGACCGAATTTTATTCCAATGAAAGGAATGTACTATATTTTAGTTTGATAATGTTTTTTATTTAATATTTTGTATTTTTAGGGGATTTTATGGTACTACATTATATGTACGCAGTATTTATAATCCACTTATTCACGTTCTGAGCTTAGACCTGAAAATTTAATTTCCAACTTAAACTGTCGTAAATCATGAATGCTTTAGATCACAGACTGAAGTTTGATCTCTTTACAAAGACGTTTTAAAAGTGAACTTTAAAAAAGTTGCAGAATTTTACGTTTGTTGTTATGAAAAATGCACAAAAATACTACTTTCCATTTTTATATGAAATCTATACTTTCAAAAACACGTTTTACTCTATAACTGCGAGAAAATCAAAGCCATAAATCTAAATAAGTTGTGTTACAAATGTGAGGTTGATATCTCTAAAAATGAGCGTTCAGTGAGATGTTGTTCGGCTGCAGTACCAAACGCTTCCACTAGAGGAAACTCTCCCATTCGTTTCCAATGCGTCATTTCTGACCGCGAGGAGCACAAGTGTGGCTATTGTTTACAGCACCATTTAACCTTTTCGAATCATGTCCATGATTTTTGTGTTTAACTTCACATAGCAAGTGCCAAAACCTTTTTACCAAGTTTCGTACCATTCCGATGAAGTACAAAAATAAAAAATAAAAGAACGTTACATTTTTCAGTCAAAAATGACCAAAGAGTGTTAGAGATGGACGATATTTCCTTCACAGTTTTTAAGAAAACACGTTCCGGATCAACACGGCGTTCCGATGATCAGCTCAACCGGAGCATCCTTGACTTTATCGAAGAACTCCGTGGGCGACGTTCCCGACACGATCTTCAGCTTCTCCTCCTGTACGGGCGATGAAAGTGACGAGGAGACGGCGGTTGCGTTGGTGGACGAAGACGTGGACGAAGAATCCGGCGGGAGACACTCGTCGCAACAGCAGCAGCAACAGTCCATAAACGCCTGGCCGAGAGAACGACTGACGCAGAGCAGCAAAACGGGCGTCGCCGCAGCGCGAACGAACAACAGGAACTGGCCAATCAGAGCGAGGAGTGCCCGCGTAGCCACGCCCACTTCCACTCCCGCGGACGCCAACACAATATTCCAAGCGTTCTCCGGCAAACTGCACATGGCATATACGGATGCTAAGGCCACCACTGTACGTGTTAGCTGACGCTCCCACCGCTGCTTCTTCGGAGACGTTGATGCGGACGACGCCGCGGATGACGGGCGTTTCTCGTCGGCGACGTGTCGCGTTAGCAACTGACACGCGCCGGTGAACAACAGCGGCAGGCAGAAGAAGCACCCGAATCTCCACCACATCCGTGCCTCACTGTACGTTAGCACTAGCGAGTATAGCGTCTCGGGCAATGCCGCGGACGGCTCCTGGCTACACGAGTCCAACGGCAGACCCGTCCGCGGAGACACTCGCTGCTCCAGACGCCACATCAGCAGCTCCGGCGCCGCCAGAACCAGAGACCCGACCCAGATCACCGACAGCTTGGCCAGGATGGACTGGCAGGACTCGACCCGCGGCGGCCGTGCCTGAACGCTAGTGACCGCGTGGAAGCGGTCGATGCTGAGCGCGCACAGAGTGAACGTGGTCACGCCGAGAGACGTCACCTGAAAGACACGGCGGCAAAACACACATCAGGAAAATCACCAAAATATGGTATCATGGTACCAAAACACCACTAACAACATGGTATTAATGCAGTTAAACATGTAAAAACATGGGGGGGGGGGACATGGGGGCCATGGTAAAGCCATGTATTTTGAACATGTACAATGCTGATACTATGTTTTTGGTATCATATCATAGTAAAAAATTATACTATGATCTTGAACATGCACCATGATAAAAGCATTTTTTTTTTACATCTATCATGCTGATACTATGTTTTTGAACACATATCATGGTAAAACTGGACATCTACCATGGGATTACCCTTTTTTTTTTTACATGTACCCCATGGTAAAACCATGTTTTTTTTACATCTTTGAAGTACCTTAGAAAACCATAGTACCATGGTATATGTATGTGCAATCATTCAGTACTACGGTGTGTATATATTAAAGTACCGTGATAAAAATAGGGATGAAATTCAGGGTGATTGGGACACATTTGCCATTGAAATGACTTGTATGTCCCTGAATTCCCCCAACGGTTGATTTTCCCACGTGACTGTGTTATACAGAATCTTGAGTGGATTTGCATCTCATCTAATATGTTAATTTCCTGTCATATAAGAATGTTTTAGGGCAGCAGAAGTGGGTCAACAGACACGCTAACAGACAATCCTGCCCTTAAAACACACTCAAAACACTCATTCAACACGCTAATGGACCCAATTAGTGCCGCTAATTACCCGGAGTTCTCATTTACATGACAACAGCAAGAGCTGGTGCTTCAAAGAGGAGGCAGGAAAATCAACTCAAGAAACTACTACAGCACAATGACACACACACACACACACACACACACACTCTCTCTCTCTGTGATTAACGACTCAAATTAATGCGTCTGTTTACTTTAGTGGTTTTCTGCACAAGGCACCATTGTAATTTGGTTTCTGGTAGAAAGTTTGTTAATTAAATAGACAGATGATGGGGATGGGGATGTATGTGTGTGTGTGTGTAACCGGTCCTACTCGACCCGCTCCGAGCGGGATTCGAACCGACGTGACAGAGATAAAACGGTTCGAATCCCGCTCGGAGCGGGACGAGTAGGACCTGTTACATGTGCATTAGATTTATAAACACATTGATTGATTAATTGATTGATCGATTATTAGCTGACACACCTCCACATATGGCACTATCCTGCAGGACAGATCTCCCATCAGTCTCCTCTTGGTCAGCTCGTTGAAGATCACCACCGGCAGGCAGAAGAACAGGACCGTGAAGTCCCAGAGCGCCAGGCTGGCCAGCGCGCAGTGCCACGTGCTCTTCAGGTGATAGCTGTGCCACACGATACACATCAGCGCCAGATTACCCACAATGCCCGCGGAGAACACGGTGAGCGCGAGCAGCATGACCGCGTAGGCGCTGTACGACTCCTCCGTTATCGGGAATAACGGGTTGTGAACGCGAAGCGAACCGTTAAACGTTCTCGGTGTGGTGAAGAACGGGTCGGGTTGCCGTTCGCGCTGTTTGGATCGGGACGCGCGCGGGACTCGCGGTGCGTGATGATGATGATGATGATGATGATGCGCGCCTTCATCATCTCTATGAAGTGCTGGTGATGATGAGGAGGACTCCAGCAACGAGGATGATGAAGATTCAATCAGGCGCATCTTTATATTCTCAACCGAGCGTTTATCACACTGAACTGAGGAGACGAATAAAATAAGCGCATATAAAAGGCTCAGCATGATGAAGAGAGTCTGAGATGATGGAGTGATGATGTGCTGTGGATGAACGAGAGCTTCAGTCTGATCATCTTCATCAAGTTCTGCTCCTCTAGTTTAGTTTCTCTGCAACTTCTGCAGTGAATTAATGAAGAAGAGCCAGAATAAAGTCCGCCCCCTTGTGGCCAGAGAATGAAGTGTTC
This sequence comes from Vimba vimba, assembly GCA_022828995.1. Lineage (NCBI taxonomy): Eukaryota > Metazoa > Chordata > Actinopteri > Cypriniformes > Leuciscidae > Vimba > Vimba vimba. The sequence continues at coordinate 44,434,283 of CM040825.1, forward strand.
ACTTACACAGAGGATAAATTGAGCTTTTCGGCATATTTATAATTTACTATAAAAAAAAAAAATCAGAATTTAAAAAAAATGTGACCGTTTTTTTGAAGTACAAAAAAAAAGACAAAAAGTGACTTTTGAAAAGTCACAACTCTAAAATCATACAAATGGAAGTGATGTAGTGATGAAAACTCTTATATTTCTTTGAGCTTCGATTTATCAATATGTTTGTATTGATGTTCAGATGTCAATGTTGTTACTTTTTGGTAATATATCAAAGAAACGCAGATCACTGAATCTGGAAATGTATATTTGGACCCAAGAACTCATTTGCTCATCATTAATATTTTTTCACATGCTCTGATTTTTTTAACATGATTATCTACTGACTGGATTTATATTGGTTTAATTGCCGTTTGAATTGGAAAGACAGAAAGAGGATTTTACTAAATCTCAGTCTGGAATCTGGAATGAAGTGTTTTTCGACCCTGGACCACAAGTGTTTATTTAAATATTATTAATAACAATATAGAAATCTGCACTTTATCTGTCTGTCTGACTATCTGTCTATCTATCATCTGTCTGTCTGTCTGTCTGTATCTATCTGTCTATCTATCTGTCTGTCTGTCTGTCTGTCTGTCTGTCTTTCTGTCTGACTATGTCTATCTATCTGTCTGTCTATCTGTATGTCTATATGTCTGTATCTATCTGTCTGTTTGACTGTCTGTCTGTCTATATATCTATCTGTCTATCTATCTGTCTGTCTGACTATGTCTATCTATCTGTCTGTCTATCTGTCTATCTGTATGTCTATATGTCTGTATCTATCTGTCTGTCTGTCTGTCTGTCTGTCTATATATCTATCTGTCTATCTATCTGTCTGTCTGACTATGTCTATCTATCTATCTGTCTGTCTATCTGTCTATCTGTATGTCTATATGTCTGTATCTATCTGTCTGTCTGTCTGTCTGTCTGTCTATATATCTATCTGTCTATCTATCTGTCTATCTGTCTGTCTGTCTTTCTGTCTGACTATGTCTATCTATCTCTGTCTATCTGTATGTCTATATGTCTGTATCTATCTGTCTGTTTGACTGTCTGTCTGTCTATCTATCTGTCTATCTATCTGTCTATCTGTCTGTCTGACTATGTCTATCTATCTGTCTGTCTATCTGTCTATCTGTATGTCTATATGTCTGTCTGTATCTATCTGTCTGTCTGTCTGTCTGTCTATATATCTATCTATCTATCTGTCTATCTGTCTGTCTGTCTTTCTGTCTGACTATGTCTATCTATCTGTCTGTCTATCTGTATGTCTATATGTCTGTATCTATCTGTCTGTCTGTCTGTCTATATATCTATCTGTCTATCTATCTGTCTGTCTATGTCTATCTATCTGTCTGTCTATCTGTCTATCTGTATGTCTATATGTCTGTATCTATCTGTCTGTCTGTCTGTCTGTCTGTCTGTCTGTCTGTCTGTCTATATATCTATCTGTCTATCTATCTGTCTATCTGTCTGTCTGTCTGTTTTTCTGTCTGACTATGTCTATCTATCTGTCTGTCTATCTGTATGTCTATATGTCTGTATCTATCTGTCTGTTTGACTGTCTGTCTGTCTGTCTATATATCTATCTGTCTATCTATCTGTCTGTCTGACTATGTCTATCTATCTATCTGTCTATCTGTATGTCTATATGTCTGTATCTATCTGTCTGTCTGTCTGTCTATATATCTATCTGTCTATCTATCTGTCTGTCTGTCTATATATCTGTCTGTCTGTCTGTCTGTCTGTCTGTCTGTCTGTCTGTCTGTCTGACTGACTGACTATCTATCATCTGTTTGTCTGTCTGTCTGTATCTATCTGTCTGTTTGACTATCTGTCTATCTATCTGTCTGTCTGTCTGTCTGTCTGTCTGTCTGCCTATATATCTATCTGTCTATCTGTCTGTCTATATATCTATCTGTCTATCTATCTGTCTCTCTGTCTATATATCTATCTGTCTGTCTGACTATGTCTATCTGTATGTCTATATGTCTGTCTGTATCTGTCTGTTTGACTGTCTGTCTGACTATCTGTCTGTCTGTCTATCTGACTATCTGTCTATCTGTCTGTCTGACTATCTGTCTGTCTGTCTGTCTGTCTGTCTATGTCTGTCTATCTATCTATCTATCTATCTTTCTATCTATCTATTTATCATCTGTCTGTCTGTCTGTCTGTCTGTCTATGTCTGTCTATCTATCTATCTATCTATCTATCTATCTTTCTATCTATCATCTGTCTATCTGTCTGTCTATCTGTCTGTCTGACTATCTGTCTGTCTGTCTGTCTGTCTGTCTGTCTGTCTGTCTGTCTGTCTATCTATCTATCTTTCTATCTATCATCTGTCTGTCTGTCTGTCTATCTGTCTGTCTGACTATCTGTCTGTCTGTCTGTCTGTCTGTCTGTCTGTCTGTCTATCTATCTATCTATATATCTATCATCTGTCTGTCTGTCTGATAGTCATCGGCCGTGACCTCAGTCTTTCTTTACCCTTACAATAATTATGTTGCAACACAAACGCGCTGATAAACTTTCATACAATTAGAAAGAAAATTCCCAGTCTTTCATCATCTATTGTCTGTCCAGTTTGAACTATTTTTATCCTGCGTGTTCTTGAAATAACCCGAGTGACGTGCCGGAGAGCCATTGTTCGCCTGTCATTGAGTAATAAGGTTTCGAGTTCTTCTATATTTGCCGTCTTTACAAACGCACTCGAGTTTCCACACACACACACACACACACACACACACACACACACACACTCTCTCTAGAGGTGTAGTTACTCTGTGACTCTTGTAAAACAGGACAAACTTCTATAGAATCTCATATTAAAAACTGAACCTCTTCTTAAGAAACAAATCAGACAGATTTATTCTGCAGAAATCACTGATCCTCAATAAATCGCGCAGAACCAGAGCTCTCCTTCACGAGAAATCTGGACTATAGTGTGCCGATGATTTGCCAAGTTTCCACAGAATTTCGCTCGCAATCAGCGCAGAAAGTGCACAAAACAGACTATTAAACATCGTTTTATGTTTTATTATCCATAAAACATTCATTATTATCCATTAATTATCATGTGTGCGACGGATACACTAAACTATTGTCTTTTTATGACTTTATGTAGTCTAGACTTTAGTAACATGTTTAACAGAATAGGATCAAACTAAAAGTCTCCAAATCCTTGAGAAATGTGTTGAACTGGTGGTTTACTGGTTTGGGCATCTGGACGTTTACTTCCAGTCGTAAAGGCAAGTTCAGAATAGGAAAGAATGATATTTCAGTGTCATAACAGGGTGTTTATCAGTACATCTGCTCGTCTCGAGTCTCTAAACTCTTCATTCAGTGTTTGTAAGAGTCCGTTAGAGCGGCAGTGAGATCTTATCAGGGGTTTTATGGTTATGAAGGGTTTTTCTTCTGTTTGGTGTCATATTTCTCTGAGTTTCTGCATGTTTACTTGCCAAAGTGCCTGATTTATCTGCCCTGATGTCTGTCTGAGTCAGTGGACCAATAAAACAGCACAAATGAACTTGAAAACGCTCTGAATGTCTGTTCTTCTGTTCCCATGATAATCTTTTGAATCACAGTAAATTACTTTATCGTAGACTGTATTCCAGTTCACATGTTAAAGTCCCCCTGTGGTGTAAATCCAGCTTGTAATGTTGTTTATGTGTGTATGTGGTGTTTTTAATCTGCTTTAAGACAAAGCATGTGTAAATTCATAAGTCGACTCCATTGCTGAGTATTTTCTCCTTAAAACTGCAGTGAACCAAAGACAGTCTCAAAAACACGCTTTGAAATCGCTGGTGTTTCTGACGTCACAAACTACCTTGTAACCAATCAGATCAACGTGGCTAATTCTAAGTTAGACGGCTAATTTACATATTCATAAAACCGCGAATTCTAAATGAGGCAAGGGTGTGAGTTACATTCAAGATATTTTAAGGAAAAAAAAAAATTTCAAGGAAAAAAAACGTTTATATATGTAATTTTGGTGATCAAAGATGCGTTTTAGGGGATTAAATGATCGACTACAGTAAGTAACACACACTACTGTATAACAGTATAAAGCACTGGTGCAGTGGTTTGGTTTCTCACCACTAGAGGTCAGTAAAGCATCAGCTTGAGTTCAATATGAGCTTCTTCACTGCAGAAACTCTGAACATCATCTGAGCGTCTGCTGGAGTTTCACGGGTCACTGGTGGAGCTGGTCTCATTTCTGACTGAAATCTGTGAGTGACTGGTTTGATTGTGAAAGTTTTTCACTTATCACTTCAGGCCTGAAGTGTCTCGCCGTTTCTGACCCGACGAGCCTCAGACAGAAGAACATGATAACCCTGAGACCGAGAGCTGTGGTGAAACTGTGTCAGGAGTGAGTGTGTGTGTGTGTGTGTGTGTGTGTGTGTGTGAGAGAGAGAGAGAGAGAGAGAGTCGAGCTGCTATTGTCAAACCAACCGCTTTTATTCTTGAGTTCAGGTTTGACCGGACTCGCCGGTTCTCTTGAGTTTCTTTGCATAAGATCATGCGCTTACGGTCAGTGTGATGAAGATGATGATGATCTGATGATGATCTGATGATGCACTGACACTCACTCCGTCAGGAAATACAGCATTACAATCATTATACTAAAATAAAACCCGTGATTCTGAACTGAGCAATCAGAGATTTACAGGTTTAGTTCTTCAGCATTCAGAACCGTTGCTATGCAGTTGCTAAGGTGTTCTGAATGATTGTTACGGTACGTTCACACGGGGCGTCAGCGTCAACGCTTGACGGAAGGCGTGGCTGAAGTTTGGCACTGACGCCATGGTCATAGCAGCGTCAGCCAATGAAATTAGACAGGAACTCAACAACAAGCTTCATTGTCATTCAATGGTCATAAAGGACCGGGTGATTGCCCACCGCAATAATTAGTTTCTCCTTCATTTTAAAATTTATCCTCAGTTTGCTGCTCTTGAACAGGATGAACGTGATTGGCTGTCGCCTGGCTACTGTATTTGCATAGAGCGATCTGATTGGCTGACGCTTCCGTCGGCGGCGCTTCACTGGCGTTGCTCGCGGCAGAAGTTGAAAAATTCTCAACTTCTGCCGCGAGCAACGCCAGTGAAGCGCCGCCGACGGATCCACAATTCTTTTCGGCAACGCTTGACGTCACCCATTCAAAGTCAATGGGAAGCGTTGACGCTGACGCCCCGTGTGAACGTACCGTTAATCGTTCAGGGTGGTCTGAATGGTTGCCAATATGTCACCATGCTGTTACTAAGGTCTTTAGACTCGTTGCTATGCAGTTCTGCACAGTTGCCAAGCTGTTGGCTTGATTTTGTTGTTGCTATATCATTCTAAATGGTTGCAAAGTATGTTGCTATGCAGTTACTATGACTTCTAAAAGCTACTGAGCGTGTTGAAATGCATTTGCTAAATCTGCTGAGTGGTTGCCATGTTTCTTTGTTGTTGCTAGGGCATTCAGAGTGCTTGCAAAGTATGTTGACTTGCATTTGCTAAGGCATTTTGAGTGGTTGCCAGGGTGTTGCTATGCAATTGCTAAGGTGTTCTCAATGGTTGTTGTTGTGTTGCAATGCGGTTGCTATGGCATTTCTATGCAGTTGATGAATCTGCTAAGTCGTTGCCATATTTCTTTGTCTGAGTGGTTGCCAGGGAGTTGCTATGCAGTTACAAAGGCATTTTAAGTAACTTCCAACTACCACTCAGAATGCCTTTGTAACTGCATAGCAACACCCTGGCAACCACTCAGACGTCCCTAGAAACTGCATAGCAACTACCACTCAGATGCCCTAGTTACTGCATAGCAATATGCATAGTAACACTCAGAATGCCTTGGTAACTGCATAGCAACGCCCTGGCAACCACTCAGATGCCCAAACAACTGCATATCAACATGCCAACTACCACTCAGAATGCCTATACATCTGAGTGGTCGCCAGGGCGTTGCTATCCCGTTACAAAGGCATTCTGAATGGTAGTTTGCATGTTGCTATGCAGTTTCTAGGGCGTTGCTATGCAGTTACAAAGGCATTCTGAGTGGTAGTGGCAAATTATCTATCTAAATTACAATAATTTGGCATTTAATTAAGATGTGTTTGTGCTTTCTTCTAGTTAATGAATGAGATGATTAAGTCTGTTGAAACGTGATGTGCGCTGCAGTGTAACCGGTGAAGCTCGTGACCTATTGTCATCATTATGAGTCTCATTCTTCATACCTGAAGTTCATTCATTAGGCTTCCTGGCAGAAGAAGAATGAAGGATAGTTGAGGCCGGTTAACTCCAGTTAAACCAGTCTTCACCCACAGCGGGAAGAGACTAAACTAGATGATCTGATCTAGGGCTGCAACTAACGATTATTTTGATAATCGATTAATCAGACGATTATTTTTACGATTAATCGATTAATCGGTTTATGTACTTATATTTTAGTTTTGCCCATTTTTCCCCCCCAAGTAAATTATTAACAAAGGGTATTTATCATTCAACATAGACTTTTTAGAGATTTTAACCATTTTGCATTGTCATTATCCTCATCAAAACATACCTGGAGTTGTTTTATTATGTTAGTAATCCTTTGTTGAACTCTTCTGCAATCAAAACACTGACCCATACGTACTCTAGCAAATTTCACAAGGAGATTTCAAATAATGTTTTCACCATGGCAGTCCTGTGGGCTCCTAAAGTAGTTTAACATCCCGAACAAAGCTTATTAATGAATCTTGCAGAACATATTTTCACGAAGAATAAGAATAAAACAGAATACAGTTGCAGTAGGGCTGGGCGATATGGATAAAAAAAAATATCACGATAAATTTTTTTATATCAGTCGATATCGATAATTATCACGATAAAAGTCAAATCTTTATTTCTTTCAAGTTTATAGGCAGATTTTTGCTCCTAAGTGAAAGTTGTAGAAACCAGAGCATTAACTGTGGTTTTAAACTACTCTTTATTGTCAGAACATATCATGACAAACACTTGCCAAACAGGCGAACATTTCACAAATCTGAGGTAGAACATTCAAACATTTGTCATTTTTCCTTAACAAAATAAATATCTTTATTGGACAATTTCTTAGTTTCTGCATGTGCTATTTTTTTTTTTTTTTTTTTTGTAAAATGTAATATTCTGACTGTTTGGGTTTTATTAAACTTAACCATTGGTCATCCAGTATCATGCATTTAGATCATGTCAACCACAGATGAAACCAGGCATAGCCTGTAGCACCTCACTATCATGGCAAAATGTAACCTAACTTTATGGTTTCTATGGTAGCCTATATTTGTATGAAAAACAGTAGCCTAAATACATTATTAAATACTGTAATTATATTCCATTAGTCCTTTAATACATCGTCTACATTAATAATATAATACAATTCAATATGTATATCCCACATTTCATGGTGCAGTTAATATTACTAGGCTAACGTTACAGTAAATCCATGGTAAATGATGGGAGTTTGTAGACGGAAAAGCCTTCTGACTGTATCGCTGCGCAGTGTTTCTCCTGTTAGTCAGCGCTGTTTCATCTGCCTTTAAACTGGTTTAAATCACTGAGACATTTGTGTTCCTCGCTGGATTCAAGCCCTTCTCACTGGATTTCGTGACTGAGAGACCGATCAGAGTAAAGGCATCTGCTCTAGTGAGCTAAAAATATAAACGCGCTCGCGCTGCCGTTTGGACTTTGAGCCGAGCGGATTAATGGTCCGTATGGCGCGCGGTTCAAATGATTTTCGTTCCGCTTTTGGCGCATAAACATTATCGAACATTTATCGACCTCTTGATATCGTTTTATCGAGAAAAATTATATCGCGATAATTATCGTTATCGTTTTATCGCCCAGCCCTAAGTTGCAGTAAATTGCATTTTATTTATTTATTTCCTGTAAACACACAGCTTATACCTGGGAAACAGCTTTATAGCTTATGCTGTGAAATCAATTAGAAAGTTGAAAGTAGCTCAACTTTATGATAATAAGCTATGACGCGGTTCAGCGGAATATAGACGTCCTTCGCACTGGCTGATTCTGGAGAAACATATGATGTAAACTTTCGTTCCTACCAAAACATTAGTTCCGAGAAAATAATAATAATTGCAGAGTTTAACCACCATAGAGTGAAACAAAGTGTATCATTTGCATGTGTTTTTAAGTCCTGTCAGCTTGACAGGGCATATATAAGAACGAGCAGAGAGAGAGAGCCACGGCCGCGCGCGCGCACTCACCCGAGCGCTGTCTTGCTCTCTCTCTCCCTCGCGCATATTAATCAAAATCAATTGATACGATGGTGTCGGAAAAAAAAAACTCTCCAGTGATGAAATGTTTTCTTTGTTGACAAATCTTGTGCGATATCCTAAACTGCCGAATGCTGCTTCGTTCGATTAGTTTTATCTTCCGCTTTTTTCTTTTTCTTTCTCGTGCTCCACTACCGCCTGCCTCCGCCATCTCGCTGAATGCTGCACAGACGCTGTACGGGAAGCATGTGACACAAAACAAGGCCAGCTATTGGCTATTCGCTACTTCTCCTGCTGTACTGGCTGAGTAAAACCTGCGGTGGCTCATTACTGCCACACTTTGGTCACCGCAGATTTAAATATGCACGAAATGAGCCGCTTACGGCAAATAAAATGAGCCGCTTACGGCAAATAAAAGTTATTTAGCAACTAATCGATGACTAAATTAGTTGACAACTATTTTAATAATCGATTTTAATCGATTAAATCGATTAGTTGTTTCAGCTCTAATCTGATCACAGAAACCTGAATAACCCCGTTCATGTAAACAAGCCCCAAACCACATAACCCATCTCAGCAGAGGATGCAGGACCGTGTGTGTGTGTGTGTGTGTGTGAACCTGCACAAACACATCTTCATCCTCAACACTACATCTATTGATTCAGCATTTCTAAGTTATTTAATACTTCATATGAAAAGTGTGTTACAGTTACACAACCTGTTTTTTGTGTTTGTTATATAAGCAGTGACACTGATACGCTCAGTTTGGTCGCTGCAGGCGAACCTCACATTGTTTCCTGAAGATAAACACTAATTCCTGATTCTTTAAACTCAGTGAAGTTTTGAAACGCTGCCATGTTTGTGCAAGAGTCGCTGGCAGAAACAAATGATGTTTCAAGCATTACTGATTTGTCATGAATTGGCAGATTAAATCATAACTCTTTCATTGTGTCTGGTGAACATTTTTACAATAAATTCTGCATATATTGTGATTATCATTTGTTTTTTCGTGCCTTTTTTCTCCAGGGTTCTGTCGTGTGTGTGTCTGGCACACGTGCTCAGTTTAGATTTGCTGTAGTTTTCAGGCACAGAAACTGAAAAGTCTCAGGAAAGTCATCAAATGTCAGTCTTCACTCTGTAAAGTCAATATAGATTCATCCTTATCAGAGTTACTGAAGTTATTCAGTGAAGAACAGTGAGTGATTATGTTGTTTGATTAGCATTGCAAACACAGATGGCAGGTTTATTAGGCTACTGTCACTTTAAGAGCTGCGCCGGTCAGATATACTGATATGCATGCGTTCACTTTCTCAACTGTTCACGTTCACTTAAGACTGAAGCGACTGTTAACGAGGAAACTCGCCATTTAGTGTAAAAGTGTCTGTTCAAGCGCAAGAAGACGTGAAAGAGAGCTCAGTTTAGTATTCGCGCGCGAGTAACGATTTAAACTGGCAAGATTAAACTTTTGATGAATTTGTTTCAATGAATTGCAAATATACAATGTAGAAGTACAGTATACAATATAGAACAATTTACAAGTCGTAAGCTGTTTAATTTATATTTAAAAATGTTTTACCTAAATAAAAAAAAACTAATAAAAATGACAAAAACACTCAACAAAATGACTTAAACTTTAACTAAAATTAAAGTGAAAACAGAAATAATAAACAAATATAGATAAAAACTAATGGTCATATTAAAAAAATGAATAAAAAAGGCAAAAACTCTCAACAAAATGACTAAAACTTTATCTAAAATTAAAATGAAAACATAAAATATAAAAAAAATATAAATTGTTAAAAAAAAGTGAAATTAGCCAACTAAGATGGAACTTATAATGAATTTATTTCAATAAATTGCAAATATACAACACAGAAGTACAGTATACAATATAGAACAATTCACAATTCATATATTTTTTCATGTATATTTAAAACTTTTTTTGAGCACAATATTAGGCATACTTTTAGCATAATGAATAAAAATGACAAACACTCACAAAATGACTAAAAATAAAATAAAATAAAATACAATTGTAAGTATTCATGAAAACTTTAATAGTCATATTTAAAAAAAAAAATTGAAACACAAAAAAACGAAATGACTAAAACTTTAACTAAGATGAAAACAGAAAATCTAAAAATAAAAACTAATTCTAAACTGTAAGCTATAATACTATATCCACAGAAAATATATTCAATAGTTAAATTGGCCAAGAACTTATAATGAATTTGTTTAAATGAATTGCAAATACACAACATAAATTTACATATTTGTTTCATTTACATTTTAAACCACAGAACGTTAAGCATAAACTTACATTTTGTTTTATTTTACATGATTATATATTTATATTTTCATCGGTTTGAAGGAGAGCATCAGACAATATGTCAAATAATGTCGCTTTTAATATTGTCTTAATTTGAATTTTGAATTTTTCTAATTATTTGTAAAGTAACGCTTTACAGTAAGCACCATTAGTTAACATTATTCAATGCATTAATTATCTTATATATTTGCTACAAAATGCCTTTATCTTTGTTAGCGTTAGTTAATACAAATACAATAATTAGGGTAATGTAAACTAATGGAACCTATAATGAAGTATTTTAAAATATTTTTTACAGTTAAGTTCTTTTTCATGTTTATTCCTAATTAATAATTTAGTTTAATTAAAAAAAGTTTGTTTGTTTTTCGCAAAAAAATTGCATTGCATTGTGGGATACAGTCTGCTCTTCTCGTGCAATACACACTTTGGCAAATGTAATGTGTTATTCGGCATTCCTGCACTCACGTAACGATGCGTTTGCAACTTTTCATATTACAGAATTAACTAAAATATGAGCGTGATGATTCAGTTCATCTGATGATCAGGGAATTACTGGAGGATCATATCCCATCATGCTGTAATTGGGCTACAGTTTTAATTAAAGATAATTATTTTAATTAAATAGTGGCATTTTATTTGCAGATATTCACACACACACACACACACACACACACACACACCTGCAGTGTGACACACATACCTGTTGAACAGGTGTATTTGGCATCGCTCCAGGATTCCAGTCCTTTACTGGAAAGTGTGTGAGCTCTGCCCGGAAACTGAGCCCAGTGGGCGGGGCCTGGGCGAATCCTGCGCTGTGATTGGCTGTGTGTGATGTCAGCGCTTGGCCTCATTCTGGTTCAGCAGTTAAACAGGTAATTAACCCTCAGATCAACTCTTGACAATGATTAATCCAACAGTTTTCACTTTCCCAGAGTCCTAAACATTAATCCTCTCATCTAAAGCTCAAACGTACATATCTCTGTACAAAAGCAGCTTTTTAACGAAGAAAAGACGTTAAAATATAAGCGAGTTTCTCGTTTTTGGATAGGCCTACTTCTATTAGTGTGTTTTATTGTTTTGATGATTGCACTATTATAAAATGTGTAATATGTGTAGGAGTGTCTTTACCAGCAGTGAGTGTGTTTATGTTATTGTGTTCGTGTTTTAGTGTAAACTTAAATTAATAACCTGTGACGCCTGTCTTTTGTGTTTCATGTCACTGACGCACATAAAACTAACATAATATCTGTTCTTTGTAGAGTACTAGATTAAAAATAGTATATGTTGTTAAAATATTTTCTGCAGGAGTATTTTTTTGCTCTAATATTACCCACAATCCCTTCTTGACTTCTTGTAATTATCTTTCAACTTTGTCAATTTAAGTCTGCAAAACTAAAAGTTACATAAATTTTACATAAGCTAGCGCTAACATGCTAATGCAAATGGTACATTACTTTTAATAAAAATATAAAACACTCATTTTCATTTAGTTTAACTTAATGTACTGAATGTGCACTTTAAAAGTGAGATAAAATTAATAAAAACTGGAGACGCAATTTAAAAAACTAATAAAACTGACAAAAACACTCAACAAAATGATTAAAACTTAAATAAAAATGAAAACTTAATAAAAATATACAATTAATTCAAAATATTAATACGAACTATAATAGTCATGTTTAAAAAGAAAACTATTAAAATAAAATAAATAGCTAAAAATTACAAAACCACTCAACAAATTGACTAAATCTTTAAAATGAACATTTTTATGGTAAAGTTAAACATGAATAAAACGATAGTAAACGATAAACGATAGTAAAGTAACGCTGGTCAGGAGATTCATGTTGATAATTAGCTAACATGACACACTGTCTTCGTTTAGCACACTTGTGTCGTATGTTAGCGCTATGCTAAATGGGACGTAGCGCTGTCTCACGTTCCGAGTTCATCCTGGAGCATCATGGGAAGGGTAATCAACCAACATTCATATCTTAGACAAACAACAGTTTGATTGAAAACAACATCACTGTGCCAGCCAGCGAAGGATTACCCAGCATGCTCTGCTGCAGTGTTTACCGCGCTCTCACGTGAACCATTAGCCTTTATCTGGCTGATAAAGCGTTTACCGTAAGCGGCGTCTCTCTCTCGCTCCGCCCATGTTTACCGCTCTTCCACAGAAATCACTCCTCACTTTAATGGCTCAGTATTAAACTTCAAACACGTGACCTTTGACCTGCTCTCATTTCGTCTGAATCTAACGAGCGCATCAAGCCAGACGTTCAAAGTTTTGAGCTGCGCTAAAATGTTTTGCTAATCAACGGGTGTGTGTTTGGATAACAACTTACAGTCAGTGAGACGTAGCATAGAGCAATGAAAGTGTGTGTTGACACACAAACACACACAGACACACTCACACACACACACAGACACACTCACACTTACTCACACACACACAGAAACTCACACACACAGACACACTCACATTTACACACACACACACAGACACACTCAAACACACACACAGACACACTCACACACACACACACAGACACACTCACACACACACACAGACACACTCACACTTACTCACACACACACAGAAACTCTCACACACACACACTCACATTAACACACTCACACAGACACACTCAAACACACACACACACACACACACTCACTCACAGAGACACACTCACTCACACACACACACACAAATGGTGACACACACAGACACACACTCACGCACACACAGACACACACACACACACTCACAGAGACACACAAATGGTGACACACACGGACACACACTCACTCACACACACACACTTACGCGTCTGATTACTGGAAATGACCTCAATCATTTAACGACTCTGTGACTTTGTAACCCTCACACACACAGACACACACACACACACACACACACACACACACACACAGAAACTCTCACACACACAGACACACTCACATTTACACACACACACACACACACACACACTCAAACACACACACAAACACACACACACACACACACACACTCAAACACACACACAAACACACACACACACACACACAAACACACACACACACACACACACACACTCACAGAGACACACTCACTCACACACACACACAACTGGTGACACACACAGACACACACTCACGCGTCTGATTACTGGAAATGACCTCAATCATTTAACGACTCTGTGACTTTGTAACCCACACACACACTGACACACACACACACACGCTGGCTGACTGACTGACACACACACACACACACACCGCCGCTGCAGTTCATTGTCCATGCATTTCTTTGCATTTTAATTCAATTTTATGCAAAACGTCTCATTTGTTTGGTGAGTCTGCTCAAATAATGAAGTGTGGTTGCTAGGGTGGCCTGAATGGTTGCCAGGGTGTTGCTATGTCGTTGCTAAGGTGTACAAATTTAAAAACCTGGACGTTCAGAGAACTGTCAGAAAATACACGAATTAATGGGAACGTTATAAGATGTTGGCAGCACTTTACAGTAAGGGTCACTAGTGAACATGAACTAAGAATGAACGATACTTCAGCATTTATTAATCTTAATAATATTAAATTCAACATTTAGTAATGCATTATTAAAACCAAAGGTTGTATTTGTGAGCATTAGTTACTGCACCGTGAACTAACATGAACACACAATGAACTGCTGTATTTTTAATATCTAATATTAACAGAGATTAATAAATACTGTAACAAATGTGTTGATCATTGTTAGTTCATGTTAGTTAATACACTAATGTCACTAATGAACCGTATTGTAGAGTGTGACCCAGATGTGTGTGTGTGTGTGTGTGTGTGTGTGTGTGTGTGTGTGTGTTTTCCAAGGACTTCCTCACGCGTGCGTGTGTGTGTGTGTGTGTGTGTGATCTGAGCTGATGGTCCACAGAAGTAGGTCACCGAGATCAACATCAGGACCATAAAACACACTTCATATGTTCACACACACACACACACACACACACACGCGCGTGAGGAAGTGGAGAAAACACACACACACACACACACACACACACACAAACACACACGTCACACGGTTTGAGCAGCAAATCACTTTATTACTGTCAGATTAACAAAACATCAGAACAGATCAACATCATGAACAAGAGTGTGAGTGAGTGTGTGTGTGTGTGTGTGTGTGTGTGTGTGTGTGTGTGTGTGTGTGTGTGTGTGTGTGTGTGGACATGTTTTTCTACACCGGTGGGGACTTAAACCTGAATGCACACAGACTCATGGGGACTCGTGTCACCGTGGGGACCTAAATTGAGGTCCTCATGGGTACAAAAGCTTATAAATCATACAGAATTAGTTTTTTTGAAAATGTAAAAATGCAGAATGTCTCCTGTGATGGGCAGGTTTAGGGATAGGGGCAGTGTGTGTGTGTGAGTGTGTGTGTGTGTGTGTGTGTGTGTGATGGGTAGGGTTAGGGGTAGGGGCAGTGTGTGTGTGTGAGTGTGTGTGTGTGTGTGTGTGTGTGTGATGGGTAGGGTTAGGGGTAGGGGCAGTGTGTGTGTGTGAGTGTGTGTGTGTGTGTGTGATGGGCAGGTTTAGGGATAGGGGCAGTGTGTGTGTGTGAGTGTGTGTGTGTGTGTGTGTGTGTGTGTGATGGGTAGGGTTAGGGGTAGGGGCAGTGTGTGTGTGTGAGTGTGTGTGTGTGTGTGTGATGGGCAGGTTTAGGGATAGGGGCAGTGTGTGTGTGTGAGTGTGTGTGTGTGTGTGTGTGTGTGTGATGGGTA